>JAJTUV010002223.1:0-185000 GCA_021653895.1 Mastomys natalensis | reverse complement strand
AGTTACTCTACTCAGGATGATATTTTTTAGTTCTACCCATATGTCTGCAAAACTCATGATATCTTCTTTCTGAACAGTATTTATTGTGTAAATGAAACATATTTAATGTACCCATTCTTCCGTTGTGGAACATCTGGGTTGTTTCCAGCTTCTGGCTATCACAAATAAGGTTGCTAGGAACATAGTGGATCATGTGCCCCTGCAGCATGGTGGGGCAACTTTTGGGTATACACCCAAAAATAGTATAGCTGGGTCTTCAGGTAGATTTATTCCAGACTGATTTCCAGAGAGGTTGCACCTGTTTGCAATCCCACCAGCAATGGAGTGATTTCTCAACATTCACAACATGTGCTGTTATCTGGGTTTTTGATCTTAGTCATTGTGTTCAGTGTAAGGTGGAATCTCAGGGTCCTATAGGCTTGTGTTTCCATGATCACTCTGGAATTTGAGCATTTCAATTGTTTCTCAGCCATTTGAGATTTCTCTGTTGTGAATTCCATTTAGTTCTATATCCCATTGTTTAACTGGGTTGTTTCCTCTTTTGGAGGTTAGCTTCTTGAGTTCTTTATATATTTTGGATATTAATCTTCTAGAGGATGTGGGGTTAGTGAAGAATTTTTCTCAATCTGTAGGTTGCCAATTTGTCCTATTGACTATGTCCTTTGCCTTACAGAAATTTTTCAGTTTCACGATGTCCTATTTTTCAATTCTTGATCTTAAAGCATGAGCCATTGGAGTTCTGTTTAGGATCTTCCAGCGAACACCTTGGGGGCAATGAGTTCAAAGTTCTTTACCACTTTCTCTTCTATTAAATCCAGTGTATCTGGTTTTATGTTGAGGTCATTGATCCACTTGGACTTGAGCTTTGAATAAAGTGACAAATGTGGATCTACTTTTAGTTTTCTACATACTGACTGCCAGTTAGACCATTTATTGAAGATTGTTTCTTTTTTCCATTGTATATTTTTGGCTTCTTTGTCAAAAATCAAATCTCCATAAGTATGTGGTTTTATTTCTGGGTATTCCATTCTATTTCACTGATCAACCTGTCTGTCTCTGTATCAATACCATTCAGATTTTAATCACTATTGCTCTGTAGTAGAGCTTAAGGTTGGGGAAGGTGATTCCCCAGAATTTCTTTTATTAAGTATTGTTTTTACTATCCTGGGTCTTTTGTTTTCCATATGAAGTTGAGAATTGCTCATTCCATGTCTTTGAAGAATTGTGTTGGAATTTTGACAGGACTGCTTTGAATCTGTAGATTCCTTTTGGTAGGATAGACATTTTTACTGTTAACTCTGCCAATCCATGAGTATGGGCGTTCTCTTCCATTTTCTGAGATCTTTGATTTCTTTCTTGAGAGACTTGAAGTTCTTGCCACAAAGTTATTTTACTTGTTTGTTTAGTGTTCCCCCAATGTGTTTTATATTATTTTTGACTATTATGAAGGGTATTCTTTTCCTACATTCTTTCTCAGCCTGTTTATCATTTATGTAAAGGAAGGTTACTTATTTGTTTGAGTTAACTTTATATCTGGCCACTTTGCTGAAGTTGTTTATCAGGTGTGAAAGTTGCTTGCTACAATTTTGGGGGTAGATTATGTATACTATTATATGATCTGTAAATAATGATACCTTGACTTTTTTGCCGATTTGTGTCCTCTTGATCACCTTTTATTTGCTTATTTTTCAGGCTAGACCTTTGAGTTCTATATTGAATAAATATGGGTAGGGTGGGCATTCTTGTTTTGTCTCTGATTTTAGTGGGATTGCTTCAAGTATCTCTTCATTTAAATTTGATATTGGCTGTTGGTTAGCTGTATATTGCTTTTATTATGTTTCAGTATGGGCCTTGAATTTCTGATCTCTCCAATACTTTTAACATGAAGGGGTGCTGAATTTTGTCAAATGCTTTTTCAGCATTTAATAAGATGGTCATGTGATTTTTTTTCTTTGAGTTTGTTTTTATAGTGTATCATGTTAGTGGGTTTTGTTATATTGAACCATCCTTGCATCCCTGGGATGAAACCTACTTGAACTTGGTGAATGATGGTTTTAATGTATTCTTGGATTCAGTTTGTGAGAATTTTATTGAGCATTTTGCATCAAAATTTATAAGCAAAATTGGTCTGAAGTTCTCTTTCTTTGTATGGTTTAGGAACCAGAGTAATTGTGGCTTCATAGAATGAATTAGGTAGTTATCCTTCTGTTTCTATTTATGGAATAGTTTGAAGAGTGTTGGTATTAGCTCTTCTTTGACGGGCTGGTAGAATTCTACATTAAAGCCATGTCACCCTCAATTTTTTTTCGGGGGGGGGTTGGCATCTACTGTTAATGAGTGCTTCTGTTTCCTTTAGTGGTTTTGGGACTGTTTAGATAGTTTACCTGCTCTTGATTTATTTGGTATGTGGTATCTCTCAAGAAAATCATTCTTTTCATCTACATTTTCCAGTTTTGTTGAATATAGGCTTTTGTAGTAGAATCTGTTGATTTTTTCAATTTTCTGAGTTTCTCTTGTACTTTTCATTTTTGATTTTGTTAATTTAGATTCTGTCTCTGTGCCCTTTAGTTAGTTTGGTTAGGGGTTTATTTATCTGGTTGATTTTGTCAAAGAACCACCTTTTGGTTTTGCTGATTCTTTGTATAGTTTTATTTGGTTGATTTTGACCCTGAGTTTGACTATTTCCTGCCATCTACTTCTTGGGAGTGTTTGCTTCTTTTTCTTCTAGTGCTTTCTCATGTGTGGTTAAGTTTCTAGTATAGGATCTCTCCAGTTTCTTTATAGCACTTAGTGGTATGAATTGTCTTCTTAACATTGCTTTCATTGTATTCCAAAAGTTTGGGTATACTGCGTCATCATTTTCATTGAATTCCAGGAATTCTTTAATTTTTAAAAATTTTTATTGGTTATTTTATTTACATTTCAAATGTTATTTCCCTTTCTGGTTTCCCCCTGAAAACCCCTATTCCACCCCATCCTTGTGCTTCTATGAGGGTGCCCTCTCCTAACCACTCCTGCCTCACTGCCCTAGAACTTCCCTACTCTGGGGCATAAAGCCTTCACAGGAAATAGTGCCTCCACACCCATTGATGAGCGATAAGACCATCCTCTGCTACATATGCAACTGGAGCCATGGGTCTCTCCATGTGTATTCTTTGGTTGGTGGCTTTGTCCCTAGCATTTCTTTGGGGTCTGATTGCTCTTCTTATGGGTTTGCAAACCCCTTCAGCTCATTCAGTTCTTCCTCTAATTCATCTGCTGGAGTCCCCGTGCTCAGTCCGATGGTTGGACATCCATATCAGGCTCCTGTCAGCAAGTGCTTTTTGGCATCAGCAATAGTGACTTCTGATATATATAGAATTTATATATAGAGATTTCTGGGAGTTATCAGCATGAACATATCTCATCTGAATATTATGTTTCTTAAAGTTTTCTTGATTTTTAAATTACACATATTTAAGTCTATATCTCTATGAGAGAGGGCTGAGAGTAAGAATAAAAATTGATGGACTTAGGCATCTGTCATAATTAGCTGGAGGCCTGTGATGGGAAGGGATAGAATACAGGGAGCAAGATATCAATCTATCCACAAAAACATCTACCCTAAATATGTCTTGTCTACAAGATGTTCAGGAATAAAGATAGAGCAGAAACAGAGGGAATAGCCAATCAATGACTGCCCCAATTTGAGACCTATCTATGTGAATGATGCAACCCCTAATACTATTAATGCTGCTCTGCTATACTTGCAGGTAGGAACCTAGCATAACTGACTCCTCAGAGGCTTTACCCAATACTGAGTGGAGGCAGATGCAGAGACCCACAGACAAACATTAAGCAGAGCTCATGGGGTCTTTTAGAAGAGTGGGAAATAAAAGTGAGCAAATTGAAGAAGTCAAAGACACCACAAGAAGACCACCAGAGTCAACTAATCTGGGACCATGGGGAGTCACAGAGCCTGGGGCATAGAGAATCCAGTAGCTGAGTCTAGACCTCTGACACATTTGTAACAAATATGCAGCTTGGTATTCATGTGGGTCCTCAAACACTGGAGCCAGGGCTGTCTCAGTCTATGTTCCCTGCCATTGGATTCCATTACTCACTACTTGGACTGCCTGGTTGGGCCTCAGTGGGAGAGGATGTGCCTAGTCCTGTAAGAAATAAATGCCCCAGGGTGGGGTAGTACCAAATGGCTGTTCCCATTCTCTGAAAAGAAGGGGAGGAGGCAATGGGGGTAGTATTTGCAAGGGTGAAAAGAAAAGGGATAGGAGGTATGATTGGGATATAAAGTGAATAAAATATTTAAATAAATAACTAAGAAAAGAAAATTAAAAAGGAGGAAGCTCCTGTTTCCTGACTTGATTCTAGCCAGGTGAGCCCTCAATGGGTTGTAGGATTATAGTGATTGAGATTTTGTTTTTATAGCCAGCTATTGATTGTTGAGCTAAGTACCAGGTATCATAAAAATATGAATGGTGATTCTCACCACATTATAAAGTGGATTTTGTATAGGAATTTAAAGTAGAAATCTCAAGTTCAAATAGGACAATTAACATGTCTATGAAAACAAAGAATTCAAAACTTAACTGTTCTTCTATCTCATTTCCTTATATGTTTTCTTTTATTGTTGTTTTTGTTGCTAAAATATCTTGTGTTGCCCAGGCTCATCTTGAAACATTCAGCTTAAGTGATACTCTGCCACAGCTGCCTAAGTGCCAAGAGAACAGGCAAGTAAGTGCACTGTGCTCATCTTAGTGACACTTGGTAGAAATAAATTATGTAGCTCCTTTTCCAATAACTTTTGGTTCTATTCAGGTGAGTCCTCAGTAGGTTGGAGAATGATAATGATTAAAAATGTTAACTAAATCTACTTGTTTCAAATGTCACTTCTAAATACAACCTCATATTCTAGTCATTAAATAAGAATTAAATTTTTGCTATGTGCATTTGGACATACCTATACAGAAATGAGCACAGTTAATTGTATACAAAAGTGTAAACACATAACAAATCCATGATATATTACTGGAATTTTCTAACATACATTTGTAATAATCTTCTTAAGATATCTATGAGTGTGTTTTCACTTTAAAGGACATTGTAGTCAACTGTTTGCATATATTTGTATTAGTATGACAGAAAAAAGTATTGTATGGGAAAATATTGAACATGGTAATATAGTAAATTAAGATTTTGTTTTTTTTTTTTTTTTCGAGACAGGGTTTCTTTGTATAGCCCTGACTGTCCTGGAGCTCACTCTGTAGACCAGGCTGGCCTTGAACTCAGGAATCCTCCTGCCTCTGCCTCACAAGTCCTGTGATTAAAAAGTGTGTGCCACCACTGCCTGGCAGTAAATTAGTTTTTCACAGTCTGATCTATAGTTATAATAGCCATGTCATTAATGTCTTACTCTTCTGAAGAAGATGATACCATTCTAAAAGCCAACATGGTATGGCAAAGATCAAGATGTCATTTCATGTTCTTGAATTTGGTATAGGATGAGAAAATGTGATTTATTATACAGCTAAGATGAGATGAATGTATCCAAGTGTTTTTCTTTCTTACTTTTTTTTTAGATTAAAATTGTATTTGATAACTAAAGAAACACAGACACTAGCAGTCTATAAGCATCTCAATGTACACACAGATACAAAAAATTTTGACCATTTTTAAAAAAAATTTTTCCCAATCTGCTTCTATACCATTTTAATACATGCAAGTATTAAGGTCAGTTCTAGGTTGAGAAACAAGCAATACAATAGATGCAAATGATCTAGGAACAAGAAAGACAGTAAACACAAATAGTCAAAGAACAAGCAAGGGAATAAACAAAGTCCCCTAATCACTCCCATGATCACTGTTTCTAAGGGCTTATAAGGATGACCAAAATATGTGAGCCTAATTCCCTGTTCTAGCCCAAAGTCATTTTAATGCCTGAAGCTACATCTTTGTTCTAATGTAAGATTTATATTCCTGCCTGAAGTCCATTTCCTTGCTCTTGGCCAATGTCAGATTCCTGTTGCAGTTGAGCATTTGAGACATTTTGTCAATAATCTAATATTACCCATATTACTGGGATTTCTTATAATCCTCAAGGACAAGGTATTGTAGAACCGGCTGAAGTGAGTGTTTTTCATTCTAAAAACCTAAAATCAAACTAGTAAACATCATCTTGACCTCAATACAATCTTTGAGAATGCACTTTTCACATCTTTGTTCCTCAGGCTGTAAACCAGAGGGTTCAACATGGGGATGACCATGGTGTAGAACACAGATGCAATTTTGTCAGTGTCCATGGAGTGACTGGAGCTGGGTTGCAAGTACATGAATATGATTGTCCCATAAAAAATGGAGACAGCTGTTAAGTGTGAGGCACAAGTGGAGAGAGCTTTGTGATATCCTGCAACTGAATGCATCTTTAGTATGTTGGTAAAAATGAACATGTAAGATAGTAATATGAGTATAATTGCAAAAAATACATTGAAGCTGGCTACATAAACAAGAATCAGTTCATTAACATGTCTATCAGAGCAAGATATAATCATGACCGCCAAAACATCACAGAAAAAATGATGAACCATATTAGACTCACAGAAGGAGAGACTTAATGCATCCATAGTATAGATGGAAGCATTCAGCAAACCACAGATATAACAGCCGATGACTAAAGATGCACACACACGTTTTGTCATGGTGTTGGTATAATGTAGGGGCTTACACACTGCTGCATAGCGATCATAGGCCATGGCGACTAAAAGGTAGTTTTCCACATTGGCAAAGTTTGCAAAAAAGAACATTTGAGAGGCACAAGCATTATAAGACATGATCTTGTCTCCTGTAAGAATTCCAGCTATGACCTTTGAGTAACTGTTGAAGAGTAACAGAAATCTACTAAGGACAGATTACATAGAAGAATGTACATGGGGGTGTGTAGCCGAGAGTCCAAGAGAATCAACAAGATTAGCCCCAGGTTTCCTACAAAGGTGATGGTATAAATGAGGAGGAAGGTGATGAAGGGGAAGCTGCAGTTGTGGGTCATTGGTGAGTCCAACCAGAATGAACCATGTCACTTCTGTTCTATTCTCCATTAATGATATAGGTTAATCAACAGAAGCCTTAAATTTTTAGAAAGCAAAATGAGTACAATAAGAAGCTAGAGAGGTGATTTAGTGGTTACAGCTCTGGCTATCTATTCAAAAGGATCCAGCAACTTCATGGCAGCTCACAACTGTCTGTATTCCAGTACCATGGGATTTGTCTGACATCTTCTTTTTATAGACATACACGTAGGCAAAGCACCTGTACACATAGAGTTAATTTTTAAAAATGTTTAAGAATGGGGTAATAAGGTATTTGGCATCTGTGAGATTTCAACTGACTTGCTATCAAAAATAGAAATGATATAAATTTATTAGCCACATGTAGACCATTTAGTAACTATAAAAATTGTTTCTATTAGTGTGCCTATGTACCTGTTCTATTTTCCTAGGCTGTGTTATACTAACACTACTGTTCTTATCTGCCAAAAGATAGTATAGAAACAGCCTGTTTTCTGTCAGTAGGGTGATGACTTTGATAAATTGTTACCTTCAAGGAAACTGTCAAGCACAAGAGATATAAATTCTCTGCATTTTAAAATAATACAATTAAACATTTAACCCATTGAAAAGTATGCATCAAAATAATTTGAGTTGATTATAATAAATAATTTTTCTTTTGTTTAACCACAGCTGAGTGCCACTCTATGTAGAAAGTTCTTCTTGGTCACTATATAATTTTTTTCATTAAACATTAATTGAACAACAAATCCCTAACCTGACCATGAAGTGTTTCTTCTGAATACTAGAAGGTTATGAGTGTAGTAATGAGCTCTGAATTGCATTAAATATTTTTCCATGCAAATTTTCATGCTTTTAATAAAGCATTTCTAAATACATTGGTAAACTATATCCAGAAGCATGAAGGTATGATTAGGTCACAGAAGGTTTTAATGTGAATCAATATTGTTCAACACTGTAATTACTATTTTTGTTGAGCGTGCAATTATGTTGGGAGTATGTTCAACCTCAGAATCAATTTGGAATAAAGACATATCATTTAAAATATAGAGAGTTCAAATTCTTAGAAGAGATATATACTACATCATCCATTAACTACCATGAAAGCACCTGTCTACATTAAACACCATTTGCCATCTGCATTTGAAGACAGTAATGAAGGTTACCTTATGATACTATTGCAAAAATAAAAGAGCATACCTAAGGCAATGTAATTCTGACTGTTAATCTGGCATAGTGCATTTTACTGATCATATTGTCATTGCTGTGTAATAATGGAGTAGAAGGCTTTTATTCTGAGTCAATTTAAGTCCTGTATTATTTCTCCAAATTGTCCTTTGTGTGTTTATGTCACTGTTATTGCCTGTGCCTCCTCATGATTCTCAGCTTGTTTTCACTCTAAGACTATGAATGCTGGCCATGCTATTTCACATGGCCCATTCTTTTAAAATTTTGCATCATTGTAATCCTTAATTTTAGATAAAACATTTGTCTTTTCTTAATTTTACTTTTATTTATCTCAGTATATCAACCATCAGTGAGAATAGAGACCAATATAGCTCAAGTTCCTAGGTTGTGGTCTTTATTTAGTCTCAGATATATGTAGTTATTGCAGTCTCATGATACTTAAACTTTCTTGTCTGGCTTAGCATATTTGGAAGTATGTCTTCTCTAAACTAACTATCATTTGCTATTATCATTGTGTTGAGTTTTTGCCCACTTTACTTATGTAATATACCTTGAAAACATTTAAATGTTCAGTCTTGTCTTATATAATTACTTTCAACACTGGCTACATTATTTACAAATGGATTGTGTGTGTGTGTGTGTGTGTGTGTGGTGTGGAAGAAAAGAAGTAATCTTTCATACTTCATTCATAGGAAAATGTAAGATCTAAGAAATTACATGAAAATCTCAATTTTTGAAAATACATGAGAATCACTCAGGTACAAGAATTATGGATTCTATCCAACAAAGCCTGACCTGAGGTTATATATTTGTAATATGATTGAGAGCATATTCATTTATGTTTAAGCATTCATCAGTGTACAGAAAGATCATTTTATATTCTAGGTCTGCATCCTTCCTGATTGCTTCTTCTATCCAATTGAATGAATCATACATTTAACAACATAAAGGGACATCAACCAAATTACATTTTCTGTTCTTTCTGAGAAGAAATTTTTAATATTTGAATCATCAAAATTCCTGCAGTATTTTGACACTTAGACTAAGCATCTCAAAACTAATTTTAGAAGAATAACCTTTAGCCTTTAAACTGTTTTAGTCCTCAAAGCTATTTTTAAACCACTCTTTTCAAGTAACTCCCAGTAGCTATACACAGCCCATTTATTTTATTGAATTAAACTTCACACTGGTTTATAAGTAGGCAGTTTAAAGTGGGGTATTATTTTACCCAGAATAGTTACTGTAATATCTTAAAATTCTATGTGATATTTCTCAAAACTTCTTCCAGATGGTTGCTCTTAGGAAATGGTCAATTTTTATAGCTTGTCTAAAGCAAGAGGTGTTCAGAACTTCCACACAGACAAAGTTCTGAATTCACCAAGCATTTTCCTTCTTCCCTTGGATGATTCACTTACCTCCTTGCCAGGAATGCACACTACAGAAATACAAGACAAGATTACTTCTGTCCCATACTTCAGAAGTTATATCTGTACATAAAAAAACAGGAATCTGTAAGGAAACCCACGAAGCACTTGCCAGATAAAAGTCAATCAATGTGTCATTTTATCTTTGTTTTTTCTCACCTTTCTTGAAGGCTCAGATTTAATATTCTTGTTAGTCCAAAGACTTGCATATGATAGCAATGACTACAATTAATAAAGTAAATAACATCTAATGGAGAATGGCATACACTGTGTCCCCTCATAGGCCACGCTGTTATTTCAGAGTCTGGTACATGGAGGTGTGAGGAGAATTATAGACACTCAGAGAGCTCTGGAGAATCCTCCAGAGTATAGCTGAAGATCAGCATACTGTCTTCTTAGGGAAAAAAATTAAACAGCCACAGGGACCAAGCTTCCTTTTGCATTATAGAAGTTAAAGTTCATTTTTAATAGATAAATGAAAACACAAAAGTCATACATATTAATAAGGTTCCTTATGATGTTTCTATACATAATGTACATTGTAAAATGTTAAAATGTTCTAATTTCATTAAGTATACATGTCTTCACAAGCACTATTTATTTGTGGTAAAACTTTCAAAATCCTTTCTTCTAGCATTTTTTTTTAATTTCTTCCAGCCTTCTCAAAAATATACTATAGTATTTTTATCTATAGTAATCCCTTTGTCCAAAAGACATCTGAGCTTTCTGCTCCTCCCTAACTATAACTTCCTAAAATATCCAATGATCATTGATCATTCTTTATGAGCTGTCCATTGTAGAACTCTATAGAATGCTCTGTGTTACATTCAACAAAAACATCTACTTATTTCTACTGACTTCTAATAATACTTATTAAAGTTTTATTGTGTGTGTGTGTGTGTGTCTGTGTCTGTGTCTGTTTGTTTCTTCTCTTACTTGATTATGGAGTTAGTGTGTTGAAGTCTGAGAATATCTTACAGAAATTAATTCTCTCTTCTCATGTGGTCTAGGATTTAAACACATATTGTCAGATTTCTAAACAAGCTTCTTTATCCATTGAGCCAACTCTCCCATCCTGTTTTATTAATTATTTACTATTGAGTTTTGCAATTATTTTTGTATTTTCTTTGTTTTCTTTTTAGATTTTTTATTTATTCTTTAATCTTTTGATACAGTCCAGACTTTATCACCCTCCTGGTCCACCTTTCCACTGTTCTATATTCCACATCTCCTCCTGCCATCTCCAAGAGGATGTCCCTACTTACCCACCCCAACAGACCACCCCATTCCCTGGAGCCCCAAGTCTCTCTAAAGTTAGGTATATTTTCTCTGACTGATTCCAGACCTTGCAGTCCTTTGCTGTATATGTGTTTGGGTCCTCATATCAACTGGAGTATGCTGTCTGGTTGATGATTCAGTGTCTGAGAGTTCCCAGGATTCCAGGTTAGTTGACACTGCTGATCTCCTCTAGGGTCTCCTCTAAGTTTTGCAATTATTCTTATAGTATGAAAATGAACTCCTTTGCAGATACATAATTTTGGCTATTTTTATCTAATACTTAATTGCTTCTTTTTGTTCTATGGAATATTTACTTTACCAAGCAGGTTCTTTCTACCTTGAGACAATCATATTTTTAATTTTGTTTTTATTTGTTTATATTTTCTTTGTGATATTTTGCAAAATAAAAAGAAAAAAGCTACTTGGGAGGCAGAGGCAGGCGGATTTCTGAGTTCGAGGCCAGCCTGGTCTCCAGAGTGAGTTCCAGGACAGCCCGGGCTACACAGAGAAACCCTGTCTCGAAAAACCAAAAAAAAAAAAAAAAGCTCTCCATCCATTGCCATGTAATGCCTTCTAATGCCTTCTGCATATTTTCTTCCAGTATTTTCATAGTTTTTGTCTTTAACTTGAGTTCCTTAATTTATTTATTTATAATTAATTAATTAATTTATTATTTAATTGGATTTTTATTTTTATCTTTTTTTTCACATTTTCTATTAAATTATTTTATTTATTAATATTCCAAATGTTGCCCAACTTCCTGCCCCTCCACCTAGTTCTTCACACCCTCCCCTCTGCCCTTGCTTCTGAGTGTGCTTCCCCCAACTCCCACTTTACATCTGCCAGCATCCCCTTCCCTGGGGCATCAAGGTTCTAGGGGATTAAGCTAATTCTCTCCCACTGAGGCCAGACAAGGCAGTCTGCTACATATGTTCTGGGGCCTTGGACCAGCCATGTATGTTCTTTGGTTGGTGGCTTATTTTCTGAGAGCTCAGAGTGGTACAGATTTATTAGCTGATATTGTTGTTCTTTCTACGATGTTATAATCCTCTTCAGCTCCCTCAGTACTGCCTTTAACTCTTCCATAGGGGTCCAGGCAGGACCTCACTTCAATGCTTGGGTGTAAATATCTGCATTTGTGTCAGTCAGCTCTGTGTAGAGCCTCTCAGAGAACAGCCATGCTAGACTTCTGCCTCCAATCACCATATGATATTAGTAACAGTGTCAGGGTGTGGTGGGTCCCAGGCTGGGCCAGTCACTTCAGTTTCTGCTCCATTTTTGTCCCAGTATTTGTTTTAGACAGGAACAATACTGCATCAAAAATTGATGTAGGGTTTATGAACATCTTTTCCTTGCTGTTTTGTATTGTTGATAGTGTCCTTTGCCTTCCAAAAGCTTTTAATTTTCAAGAGACCTCATTTGTCAATTGTTGACCTCAAACCCTAAGCCACTGGGTTCTGTTCATCAAATTTTCTCCTGTGCCAATGTGTTTGAGGCTATTTCCTCTTCTGTTAAATTCAGTGTGTCTGGTTTCATGTTGAGACTCTTGATTCACTTGGACTTGAGCTTTTTACAATATCATAAATATGGATCAATTTTTATTCTTTTACAAGTGATTGCCAGTTATTCCAGCTCCATTTGTTGAAGATGCTTTATTTTTTCACTATATGATTTTGCTTCTTTGTTAAATATTTTGTGTCCATAGATGTGTGAGTTTATTTGTGGGTCTTCAATTCTATTCCATTGATTGACCTGTCTGTCTCTGTACCAATGACGATGTAGCTCTTATTTGAAGGTTTGGTAGAATTCTTCACTACAACTCTTTTCTTGGGCTTTTGTTTGTTTTGTTTATTTGTTTGGGGGGCTTTAATGGCTGCTTCTACTTAGAGTTTATGGGAATGCTTAAATAGTTTACCCAATTTTCATTTAATATTGGTACATGGTATCTGTCTAGGAAATCATCCTTTTTTCTGTACATTTTTCAGTTTTCTTTAGTATGGGCTTTTTTTTTAGTAAGATCTGATGATTTTTTAAATTTCAGTAGTTTCTGTTGTTATCTCTCCATTTTCATTGCTGATTTTGTTAATTTGGATGCTGTCTCGGTGCCTTCAGTTAGTTTGGCTAAGTATTTAAATATCTTGTTGATCTTCTCAAAGAACCATCACTTAGTTTTATTTATTCTTTGTATCTTACATATTACAGTAGCAAGTCCAGATTGTTTCTTGGCACCATTTGCTTGGAAAACATTTTTCTAGGCTTTTAATTTAAGGTTGCTAATGTTTTTGTTGCTGAGGTGTGTTTCTTATAGGCAGCAAAATGATGGATCTAGTTTTCATATCCAGTCTTTTAGCCTATGTCTGCTTATTGGGGAATTGAATCTGTTTATATTGATTGTTACTTCATGTTTTTTGTTGTTGGGGGTGGTATTTTGTGTGTGTGTGTGTGTGTGTGTGTGTGTGTGTGTGTGTGTGCATGTGTGTGCGTGTATGTGACTCTATATATGGGTTTCTTATGAGATGATTAATTTCCTGTGTTTCCTTGGGTACAGTTACACTCTTTGTGTTGGAGTTTTTCTTATAGTATCCTCTGTAGGGCCAGATTAGTAGAAAGATATTGCTTAAATTCGTTTTATTTTTTTCATGGAATATTTTGTTTTCTCCATCTATGGTTCTTGAGAATTTATAGTAGATTGGGCTAGCATCAGTGCTTCGGAAATTATCAGTCCAGCATCTTCTGGCTTTTAGCATGTCTTTTGAGAAGTATAATTCTGATAGGTCTGCCTTTATATGTTATGTGAACATTTTTTTTAAACATTTTTTAATATTCTTTTTTTTTTCTCTCTACATTTAGTGTTTTGATCATTATATAGCTGAAGGATATATTTTTCTGGTCCACTCTATTTGCTGGTCTGTATGCTTCCTGTACATTTATGGACATCTCTTCTTTAGGTTAGAGAAGTTTTTATCTATGATTTTGTTGAAGTTATTTTCTGGCCCTTTGAAATGGGAATCTTTTACCCTATTCTATTCTTATTATTCTTACAGTTGGTCTTTTAATTTGTCCCAAACTTCTTGGATGTTTTGGGTTTGTAGCATTATACACTTTCTGTTTTCTTTGACAGATTTATCAATATCTTTTATGGTATTTTCTATACCCAAAATTCTTTCTTCCATCTGTTGTATTCTGTTGGTGATGCTTGAATCTGTAGCTCTTGATATTTTCCTAGATTTTCCATTTCCAAGGTTGCCTCCATTTGTGCTTTCTTTATTGTTTCTATTCTATTTTAAGTTTTTGAACCATTTTGTTCAATTCCTTTACCTGTTTGATTATATTTTCCTGCATTTATTTATTTATTTATTTACTTACTTACTTATTTCTTTTTTTTTTTTTTTTTTTTTTTTTTTTTTTTTGTTTTTTTGAGACAGGGTTTCTCTGTGTAGCCCTGGCTGTCCTGGAACTCAGCTGGCTCGAACTCAGAAATCCCCTGCCTCTGCCTCCCAAGTGCTGGGATTAAAAGCCTGTGCCACCACCTCACCACCTCCCGGCTTTTCCTGCATTTCTTTAAGGGATTTGTTTGTTTTCTCTTTAAGAGTTTCTACCTATTTGTCTTTGTATTTTCTTATTTCTTTATGGATGTCATTTCTATCTTCCTTAAAGGCCTTTATCATCTTCATGAGATGGAATTTTATTCAGAATCTATTTTGCTTTCCATGCGTGGTAGGAAAACTGGGTTCTGATGGTGCCAAATTACATTGGCTTCTGTTCCATATGTTGTTGTGTTTGCCTCTTGCCATCTGGTTATTTCTGGTGTTAACTACTGGTCTGGGTGTCTTGAATTGAGCTGTATAACCTGGGTTAGAACAGGCCTTCTGAGAAGAAAGCAATGCTGTCTCTGGTTATGGAAGGCCTCCTCTGTCCCTGGTTAGAGGAAACGTCCTGTGTCCCTGTGTCCTTGTGTCTCTGGTAAGGAAAGACCTCCTAGGAGACAGACTGGCTTTGTGGTTCGAGGGCAGACATGTAGATCTGCTGTAGGCTCATGTGGACGTGTAGATAGGAAGGACAATGTGGCTCAGGAAGAGAAAGATAGATGAGTTGGGAAAGGGAAGCTAACCTGTTTGATTCAGGAACCTCAGGTCTGAGGCAGGTGGGGAGAGAATCATAGGGAGAATGGAGGACCCCGGGGTTATCAAGCTCCTCAGGGAAGTATGGCTTCATATATACTTAAAAAAAATCTATTTCAAATGGATTACCTCTTTTCAATGTGTGTGTGTGTTTGTGTCTGTGTGTGTGTGTGTGTGTGTCTATGTTAAACATACTCAGTTTGACCTACTAGGTCTCTATAATATTACTTGTATTCATGTTTCACGGCTGTCTATTTGGTATTGAGTAAAATATTGAACCAATTGGTATGCTTTTTGGGTAAAATCTTGCATTCAGAATTTGTTAGTAACTGTTGCTTAAAGTTCCTTGGGTAGGCTTGATGCCTCTTAGGGTTCCGCCATCCACTTTGTGTTTTTTATTGGATATTTTATTTATTTACATTTCAGATGTCATCCCTTTTCCCCATTTCTCTTCCCTAGAACCCCCTATAACATTCGCATTGTCCTTTTTGCTTCTATACCATTTTAGTTACATTCATGTATTAAGGTCAGTTCTAGGTTGAGGGTCTAGCAATATAATAGATGCAAATAGTCAAGAAACGAACAAGACAATAAACACAAATAGTCAAAGAACAAGCAAGGCATTAAGCACAATTAGGTGAACACACCCATGATCACTGTTTCTAAGGGCTTATCAGGACGACCAAAATATCTGAGCCGACTTCCCTGTCCTAGCCCAAAGTCATTTTCATGTCTGAAGCTACTTCCTTGTTCTAGCCTAAAATTTAGATTCCTGCCTGAAATTACTTCTTTGTTCTAGCCAAAGATTTAGATTCCTACATGAAATTACTTCTTTGTTCTAGCCTAATGTCAGATTCCTACTTGAAACCTACTTCCTTGTCTTAGCCAATGTCCCATTCCTGCCAAGCAGCCCATTTCCTTGTCTTTGGCCCATGTCAGATTCTTGCCAAGCAGTCCCAAAAGCTCTCTGCCTCCCTTCTCCTTTTTGTAAACAAGATTAAGTCAGTCTTTGGTCTTTCTGACAAGAATGCCTTCCTTACCCATCATGGAATATGCATTATGAAAGGCAATGTACTGTCTAAGGCAGGTAAGGCTCTGTGAAGAATCTTACTCCTCTTTGCCTTGCCAGCCTATTAAATTAATAACTGTGACTGGGAGTCCATTTTTAGGGTCAAGCCATGTATTTGGCTGCTAACATGTTGATGCTGTTCAAGAAAATCTTTAACATGATGGACATGAACAAAATAGTCCCATAACAAAAAAGGCTATCATGATCAAGCTATATATGCCACCACTGAAGCTTGACCAAAATGAAAATACTGGCCTTAGGGCATGAGTAATTTTATTAGCAGTATCTGTCACATCAATGCTCAGCAGAGCAGCATTCTTTAAATTCATATGCTCATTATGCAAAATTAAAACATCTAGAAAGGTATTAGAATTATGCCAAATACACTGCACATGTCTTTAAGCTTTTTCCTAATTATAATGACTATCCTTGTAAATTTTAGAAGTAACATAAATACAAGGATATTTGGCATGACACTTGAGATGGTAGTTCCTTACTGTTAAACTCTGAAATTCCTTCCATTAATTTGAATAGGACAAAGAGCATCAATTCCTTGTTCCAAATGCCTATCTAAATTCTCTTGTACAGTCAACACATTAGCAACAATTTTTGCTAAATGATTAACAAAAGTAGCTATCTTAAATTCTTGTGTCAAAGTAATTACAAAAGTAGTGGTGGTAGCAATTAATGTAATTAAAGCTGTTATATCATGAATAATCAAGCCCACAACCCTCTAGCTTCTTCTTAAAGCCTGTACTTGCAATCTTTTTTCAGAATACCAGATTTCTGTAATTCGTAGGGAAATAAAACAACAGTTAGTTGTTATACCTCCATAACAGACATGCCAGGTTTCAATACACTAACACGATTAAAAATGTACAATCAATACAACTTACATCAAATACTGTAGAAGAAACAAAAGTAATTTTAACTTGACAATTAAAAGTGCCTTAACACATGTACTACACTTGTTCGAAATTCAGTTCCTGTCCCGACTTTATCTCTTGCTAACATATCACAGAGAATTGTACCTAACTTCCAAATATGTCTCTGAAAATGTCCAGAAACAGCCTTCCAAAAGATGAGTGTTATTTCCAATATGGATTGCTTTCTAGACCAGTCCATGGTTGAGTCTAAATAACTAGTTACATTTAAGAAAAATACAAGAGTCATGATAACTTCTCCTTTTGATTCTCTTTTCCACGGTGTCTAAAAACTTGAGGCAAGGCTCCTTGTCACATCTGGGATATAGGCAAGCAAAGGTGGGTGGGGAACATATGTCTAATAAAGCTTCTCATGACAGGGATCTTAAAAGGAAACAAAGTCTCTTTCTTGCAGTGACTGTGCTGCTCTGATGTTCTTTTCTGCAGGCTTTGCTCCTCTGGAAAGTTACCTGTTGGCTGCAATGGCCTATGATTGCCATGCAGCAGTGTGTAAGCCACACTATGCCACTTTCATGACTACAGGAGTGTGTGTGTATCTGTGTCTGTGTAATTGTAAGCTGTTATGTCTTTGGTTTCATGAATGCATTTATATTCACTGTATATATGTTCAGTCTCTACTTCTGTAAATCTAACATGATCCACCATTTTTTCTGTGATTTGCCAGACATTATGTATATTTCTCATTCTGATAGACATGTGAATGAGCTGGTTTCTGTTGGTCTAGCCAGGTTCAATATCTCTTTTGCTCTCATAATTATATTATTGTCTTATAGGATAATTTTTCATTTATGTTCGTAAGATATACTGAGGTACATGATACCAGAAGTCTATATCCACCTGTGCCTCCCACATCATTGCTGTTACTATAGTCTATGAGACACTTTTCTTCATGTACTTACAGCCCAGTTCATGCAATAAACACTGATAAAATTGTATCCATGTTTTATACTCTAGACATCCCCATGTGAATCCTCTGGTCTATAGCATGAGGAAAAAGTAGGACAAAAGAGCATCCAGAAATATTGTTCTGATGGAAAAATAAGCTTTTTGTTCATCACGTTGACATTTAGCTATGCACACTCTCTAGATTAATTCTTACCTCTTTTTCTTCATGTACTGGGTTGCATTTAAAACTAATGATATTTTAAGTGACTGACTTTGACTTCTTCCTGTTTTTGACTGAGAAAAAAAGGAACATTATATTTAAAAGCATAGCAAGAATAAAGATGTTTTTCATATATTTGATTGTACTTTGTCAAAAATATTATTACCAATATTGACACACTTAGTAATTTTCCTTGTATTTTAATTATGATTTACCATGATAGTTAATCCTCAGTTTCACTAATAATTCTCTGAGTAATGTCATTAGGTGTTTAATGACAGTTAAAAGGTTAACTATTATGGAATATTTACCCTCCCAATGGAACAACTGATGAGCTGTGGACCTGTACTGATTAAAAAAGAATATGAGAGCTACATACTAGAGACTGTCTCTACCTCTGTTATACAAAAAGCTTATTTTTCCAGCAGAAAAATCCTACTTAAATAGAATTACTAAGCAACATATTTCCTGGCCCTGAAGAACACAGCCTCAAACACCGAGATTTACAGTAGAACAGAGAATTATGTAATGAGAACATTATTTAAATTCACAAATTCTGTCTCTTTTAGACATTAGAATTATTGGATCGCCTGATTTCATGATTTTTCTCACTGTCTGTATGGCATTTCTGACTGCAAACACCATGTCTTTTGTTGTAGTAATTATTTTAAATGGCCTCTGGCTCAGGCCAACTATCTAAGCTGCAGCAGCTCTGCCTAGCTCAGATGCCATGTTTCTTGGCCTGAGGCCACGTGCTTGCTGCAGCTAGAACCTGCTCACCAGAAACACCAGCCCTGCCACTCACTAGATGCCAGCATGAGAGATGTCTCTGCCAATCTTCCAAGGTATCTCCACAAGACAGGGTATTGCCCAGATCATTTCACCATCCATGCGGGCCCAGTAAGAGAATGAGACTCTAATTCTTATAGATTAATCAAGGCTTATATATCTGGCAATGATCAGTAACAAGATACTCATACAATCAGAAGTATAACCCAATACCCAACCTAGGTATACCAACTACCTTTGACTGCTACAGACACATGAACATCAGTCTCCATCCATCCTACATCTCTGCTCTCTCTCGCTCCTCCTCTTCCTTTTATCTCTTCCTCTCCTATCTCCTTCTCTTCCTTTTCCTCTTCCTCTCCTAACTCCTCCCACCTTAGCTCCTCCTATAGTCTTTAAAATCAGAATAAATTGCATCACAAACTTTTATGTTCCACAGCTTTCAGATAGCATGTAATGATACTGCTTAGGATACAATCTCATTTTAACAACATAGTCTAACAAATATCATATTTCTCTATTGATGTCCTGTGGATTTATCTACTGTAGAATGCTAATAAACTGATGTTTAAGAACCATGATCTATTTCCATTCTATTACATCTTACATTGAGATTTCATACTTTTATTTAATCATTTATTTATTTATTTATTTATTTTATACTCCAGATTTTATACCGCTCCTAGTCCACCCTCTGACTGTTCCATATTCCATACCTCCTCCCGAAGCCCCTGTCTTCACAAGGATGTCCCCACAACCCATCCCCAATCCCACCAGATCTCTAAACTCCCTGAGGCCTCCAGTCTCTTGATGGTTACATGCATCTTCTCTGACTGAACCCAGACCAGGTAGTCCTCTGCTGTATATGTGTTGGGGACCTCATATCAGCTGGTGTATGCCGCCTGATTGGTGGTCCAGTGTTTGAGAGATCTTGGGGCTTCAGGTTAATTGAAACTCCTGGTCCTCTCCCAGGGTAGCCCTCCTCAGCTTCTTTCAGCTTTTCCCTAATTCAACCACAGCGATCAGCAGGTTCTGTCCATTGGTTGGGTGTAAATATGTGCATCTGACTCTTTCAGTTGCTTGTTGGATCTTTTGGAGGGCAGTCATGATAGGTCTGTTTTTGTGAGCACTCCATAGACTCAGTAATAGTGTTAGGCCTTGAGACCTCCCATTGAGTTGGATCCCACCTTAGCCTGCCATTGAACCTTCTTTTCTTTATCCTCTTTCCCATTTCCATCCCTGTATTTCTTTCAGACAGGAACAATTATGGGACAGAATTTGGACTGTGGATGGCAATTACCTCCTTTACTTGATGCCCTGTCTTTCTATTGGAGGTGGGATCTACAAGTTCTCTCTACTGTCTGGCATTTCATCTAAGATCCCTCTCTTTGAGTACTGAGAGTCTCTCACCTCCCAGGTCTCTTGTGCATTCTGGAGGGTGTCCCCAACTCCTACCTTCCTAGTTTGCCTGTTTTCATTCTTTCTGCTGGTCCTCAGGGTTTCAGTCCCCCCACCCAATACCATATCAGGTTCTCCTCTTCCCCATCTTCATTTTCCCTCCCAGTTCCCTCCCTCTTCCATTGTGATTGCTCTCTTCAACCTCCCAAGTGGGACTGAGGCGTCCTCACTTTAGCCCTTCAGCTTGTTGACCTTTTTTTAGTTTTTTGGACTGTATCTTGGGAATTCTGTACTTTTCTTACTTGTTTTTTGGCTAATATCCACTTATTAGTGAGTACATACCATGCATGTCCTTTTGGGTCTGAGTTATTTCACTCAGGATCATATATTTCTAGTACCATCCATTTGCCTGCAAAACTCAGGATATCCTTGTTCTTAATAGCTGAGTAGTATTCTATTGTGTAAATGAACCACATTTTCTGTATCCATTCTTCTGTTGTGGAACATCTGAGTTGTTTCCAGATTCTGGCTGTCACAAATTAGGCTTCTATGGACATAGTGGAACATGTACTCCTGTGACATCATGGGGTATCTTTTGTGTATATAGCCAAGAGTGGTATTATTGAGCCTTCAGTTTTTCCAGTGTTCTTTTTTTATTGGCTATTTTATTTATTTATATTTCAAATGTTATCCCCTTTCCAGGCCCACTCTCTTGAAACTCCACATTCCACCCACTCTGTTTCTATGAGGGTGTTCACCCACCCACCCACTCTCACCCTGCCCCCCAAATTCCACCACAAAGGGGTGTCAAGCCTTCACAGGACCAAGGGCCTCTCCTTCCATTGATGCCCAACAAGTGCATCTTCTGTTACATATGTAGCTGGAGCCTTGGGTCCCTCCATGTGTGATTCTTGGTTAGTGGTTTAGTCCCTGGGAGCTCTGAGTTGTCTGGTTGGTAGATATTATTGTGTGGGACTGTGTAAAGGTATCCTGGTTCTTGGCTGGGCATGGGCCTAGAACCCTAAGACTCCAAGGGAGAAACGGCGGGAGTTCGGCCACGTCCCCAGAACCCAGGGTCCTGACAAGCAGTCTAATCTTCATGGTCCTACATTGTCAGTCATGTAGGCCATTACAGCCCCTTCCAAAGTGCACAGGTAGAGGGTGTGACTACAGGCCTCAGGCCCTAGAGATTTATATATTAATGAAGGCCAGAGGGTGGAGCCAATTAAACTGCCCCCAGAACCTCCCCCTTTCTCCCTCCCTACTTAACTCAGGTCTGCCCTGAGTTTGGGGGGGTACATCCAGATCCATCCACCATCCGCCATGACAATAAACCCTTTTGGAACCAAGGATTTCCTCGTGTCACTGGGGCCTGCTGGGCTTGCCGTCACCAAAGGTTCCAGCCTCAGGAACCTTAGACTTTCTCCTGCATGTGGGACGTGCTGCTAGAAGTCTCCAGGCAGCCTACCCCGTGGTGGCCCTGTTTACCCACATTATTGTTCTTCCTATGGGGTTGTAAACCCCTTCAGCTCCTTGTGTCCTTTCTCTAACTCCTCCATTGGGGACCCTGTTAGAGACCCAGTGCTCAGTCCAATGTTTGGCTGTGAGCATATACCTCTGTAGTTGTCAAGCTCTGGTAAAGCCTCTTAGGAGAGAGCTTTATCAGGCTCCACCAGCATGTACTTCTTGGCATCCATAATAGTGTCTGAGTTTGGTGACTGTATATGGGATGGATCCCAGGTGGAGCAGTCTTTGAATGGTCTTTCCTTCAGTCTCTGCTCCCCAATTTGTCTGCATACTTCCTCCCATGAGTATTTTGTTCCTCTTTACAAAGCACAGAAACATCCACACCTTGGCCTTCCTTCTTAATCTTCATGTCTGTGAAGATTCTGAGAATTTGGGCTAATATCTACTTATCAGTGAGTGCATATCATATGTGTTCTTTTGTGATTGGGTTACCTCACGTTGATATTTTCTAGTTCTATCCATTTGCCTAAAAATTTCATGAATTCATTGTTTTTAATAGATGAGTAGTACTCCATTATGTAAATGTACCATATTTTCTGTATCCTTTCCTCTATTGAAGGACATCTCATTTCTGACGAACCTCCAGATTCATTTCTAGAGTGTTTGTACCTGATTGCAATCCTGTCAGCATTGGAGGAGTGTTCCTCTTTCTTCACATCCTTGCCAACATGTATTGTCACCTGAGGTTTTGATGTTAGCCATTCTGATTGCTGTAAGGTGGAATCTCAGGGACAATTTGATTTGCATTTTCTAATTACTAAAGACTTTGAATGTTTCTTTAGGTGCTTCTTAGCTATTTGAGATTCCTCTGTTGTGAATTCTCATTTTAATTCTATACTTCATTTATTTTGATTGGGTTGTTGGTTATTAACCCTGTACAGGAGATGAGGTTAGTGAAGATTTTTCTATCAATCTTTGGTTGCCAGTTTATCCTACTATTTCCTTTGCTTTACAAAACTGTTTCAATTTTATGTGGCCCCATTTATCAATTCTTTATCTTAGAGTGTGAGACTTTGGAGTTCTTTCTAGGATATTTGTCCCTGTGCCAATGAGTTCAAGGCTCCCTCCACGTTCTCTTCTATTAGATTCAGTGTATCTGGTTTTATGTTAAAATCCTTGATCAATTTGGGCTTGAGCTTTGTGAAAATTGACAAATAAGGGTCTATTTTTATTTTTCTACATACTGACTGCCAGTTAGATCAGCACCATTTACTGATGATGCTTTCTTTTTTCCATTGTATATTTTTGGCATCTTTGTCAAAGATCAAGTGTTTCTAAGTATGTGGTTTTATTTCTTGGTCTTGAATTCTACTCCATTGATCAATGTGTCTGTCTCTGTACCAATACCATACAGTTTTCTTATCACTATTGATCTATTAAAGCTTGAATTCAGGAATGGTGTTTTCCCCAGCTCTTATTTTATTGTTAAGAATTGTTTTCCCTATTCTGGGTTTTTTGCCTTTCCAGATGAACGTGAGAATTGCTCTTTCCATATCTTTGATAAATTCTGTTGGAATTTTGATGGGGATTGAATTGAATCTGTAGATTCCCTTTGGTAGGATGGCCATTTTTTCTATATTAATTCTGCCAATTCATAAACATGGGAAATCTCTCCATTTTGTGAGACCGTTGATTTCTTTCTTGAGAGACTTACAGTTATTGTCATATAGGTCTTTCATCTGTTTGGCTAGAGTTACCCCAAAATATTTTATATTATTTGTGGCTATTTTAAAGGGAGTTATTTCCCTAATTTCTTTCTCAGACTGTTTATCATTTGTATAAAAGAATTCTACTTATTTGTTTGAGTTAACTTTATATCTGGCCACTTTGTTGAAGTTGTTTATCAGCTGAAGAAGTTTTCTAATATAATTTTTGGGTCGCTTGTTATACTCTCATATCATTGCAAATCATGATATTTTTTTCTTCTTTGTCAATTTCTATCCCTTGATCTTTTTTTGTAGCCATATTGTTCTAGCTATCACTTTAAGTACTATATTGAATAGATTATGGAGAGAGTGGGCATCCTTTCTTGTTCTGATTTTAGCAGGATTGCTTCAATTATTCTCTATTTTAATTTGTATTTGCTGTTGCTTTACAGTAAATTGTTTTACATTATGTTTAGGTATGGCCTTGAGTTCTGATCTCCAAACTTTTAACCTGAAGGGTATTGTATTTTGTCAATGCTTTTGACAAAAGGAGATGATCTAAGGTGATGATCATGTGATTTTTTTTTTTGAGTTTGTTTATATAGTGGATTGTGTTAATGGATTTTGTATATGAACGACCTTGCTTCGTGGGATGAGGCCTACATGATTTAGGTGAATGATGGTTTTATTTGAGTAATTTTGTATAGGATATTTGTGTACAAGATTTGGACAGAAGTTCTCTTTTTTGATGGGTCCTTGTGTTGTTTAGATATCAGAGTAATTTGTGGCTTCATAAAAATGAAATTAGAGTGTGTTTTTTCTGTTTCTATTTTGTGGAATAGTTTGAGGTAATTTGGTATCAGGTTATGAATATTTGAAGGTCTGGTTAGAATTCTGTACTAAATCCATCTGGCCTGGTTTTTTTGGTTGGGAGATTGTTAAATGACTTCTATTTTCTTATAGGATTTGTCCTGTTTAGATAGTTCACCTGCTCTTTGATTTAACTTGGTATTTGGATTATACTTGTCTAGAAACCTCCATTTCATTTAGATTTTACAATTTTTTTGAATATAGGCTTTTTGTATAGGATCTGATGATTTTCTTGAATTCCTCTCATTTTGTCGTTATGTTCTCCCTTTTCATTTATGATTTTATTTAGATACTGCCTTTGAGCCTTTTAGTTAGTTTGTCTAGGGTTTTATTTATCTTGCCGATTCTGTCAAAGAACCAGCTTTTGGTTTTGTGTATTCTTTGTATTGTTGTCTTTCTTTCTATTTGGTTGATTTGGGCCCTGAGTTTGACTATTTCCTGCAGTCTACTCCTTTTTGATGTGTTTGCTTCTTTGTTCTTAAAGTTTCCCCGTGCGATGTTAAGTTGCTACTTTAAAATCTCTCCAGTTTCTTTACCAGGGCACTTACTGCTGTGAATTTTCCTCTTAGCACTGCTTCCATTGTGTCCCATAAGTTTGGTTATGATGTATCAACATTTTCATTAAATTCCAGAAAGTCTTTAATTTCTTTCTTTATTTCTTTCCTGATCAAGTTATCATTGAGTAGAGAGTTGTTCAGTTTCCATGTGTATGTAGGCTTTCTGCTGTTTTTCACTGTTATTGAAGATCAGCCTTAGGCCATGGTGATCTGATAGGATGCATGAGATTATTTCAATCTTCTTGTATCGGTGAAGGGTTGTTTTGTAACCAATTATCTGGTCAATTTTGGAGAAGTACCATGAGGTAAGAGAAGAAGGTCTATTCTTTTGTTTTAGGGTGAAATGTTTTGTAAATATATGTTAAATCCATTTGGTTCATAACCTCTATTAGTTTCCCTGTGTCTCTGTTTAATTTCTATTTCAATGATCTGACCATTGATGAGACTGGAGTGTTGAAGTCTCCTACTATTATTGTGTGGGGTCCAACGTGTATTTTGAGCTTCAGTAAAGTTTTTTTATGAATGTGAGTGTCCTTGCATTTGGGGAATAGATGTTCAGAATTGAGGCTTTCTCTTGGTGGAATTTTCCTTTGATGAGTATAAAGTGTCCTTCCTCATCACACTTGATAAATTTTGTTTGAAAATTTATTTTATTGGATATTAGGATGACAACTCCAGCTTGTTTCCTGGGACCATTTGCTTGGAAGACCTTTTTACATCATTTTATTCTGAGACAGTAACTTTCTTTGTTATACCTGTCAAAGTAGTCAAGATCAAAGAAAAAATAACAGAAGATGCTGGTAAAGATACAGGGAAACACTTAGTCATTGCAGGTGAATATGCAAACTGCTACAGTCAGATGGCTACATGTAAGTATGTAAATTTCTAAAAAAGCTGAGAATAGATAGAAATACCATAAGACCCAGGCATACCACTCTTAGATTTATATCCAAATGACTCCACGTTTTACAAAAATGGCACTTACTCATTCATATTCATTGATGTCATTTTCATAACTATTAGAAATTGGAAACATCCTAGATAACTGTCAGCCAATTAGTGGATAATGAAAATGTGATACATTCACACAATAGATTATTATTCAGCTTTTAATAAAAATGAAACTTGTAGGTAAATGAAGCTAGCTGCAGTCATCCTAACTGAGATAACTCAGACTGAGAAAGAGGAGCACTGCCTGTTCTATATGTATATAGCCTCTTTTAAGTTTTGGGTATGTATGTTTTATTTATTAAAACTACAGAAATAAGAATCTAATAAATGACTGGGGTAAGGGAAAGATATCTTCCAAGGAAAAGCAATGGAATATAATGTTATAAAAGAATAAAGTGAAAACAAGAATAGGAGAATTTAATGGGAGGTGAGAATGGAGGACATGGAGGAAATATGGGAAGGGACAAGTAATACTAAAGATATTTAAAAACCTATGTGGAAAACAAAACTTCCCAAAATACATGCATATATGCAAGAAATCTAAATGAAGTTACTGTATAATGGAGAAAATGTCCCAACTAGATTGTATATGCTACTAAGTAAGATGCTTAGTGGGGAAAAGTGATTACAACTTATGGAATCATTGGCCAAAGCATTCCCATAGCTTTTTCTACTCTCTATGGGTTATTGCTCATGCTATTGGTCACCTTTATAAACTTGATAGTAAGGCCTTGTTGCTGAAGACACCATTTACATATGTCATCTAACATCTAACATGTACTGGAACAAATTGAGGAATCATCCTCATGCCTAACTAGAAGCTTCACCCTTAATGACAAGTGCATATATTTTTGGCAGATACTATGGCTGCTATGAGAGGAGAAAGTAATAATCAGCCTCATCTGGATACAACTCTGAGAGCTAGCCTAGTGACTTGCTTTCAAGATATACTGGTGAAATAGTGGCACAGATATTTTGGCAGGAACCAACAATGTTTTGATTTAATTTAAGGTCTTCTGCAGATAGAACATATACTTGACAAATCAAGACAAATCACTATCTTTCTACTTTATTGCTATTGCTATTATTATTATTAGCTTATACATTTATTCTATTATAAAAAAACAAACTCATTATTCTACTTAATTAACAGAAAAATAAAATGGCCTTGATGAATTATGCTATACCTGTTTGTAGATGAACACATTGGTCAGCCCTCATTAGAGAAATTTCTTCTTACAGTAAAATTACTGATAATTAACAGAGACCCATTCCTGGACAACTTACAGACATGAGAGACTCTGAGGCATTGATTCCTAAGTGTGGCATCCTTATAACCCCCCTTTCTTCAAGACTCAGGGATGTATGTAAAAGAGGAAACAGAAAAATTATAAAAGCCAGAGGTGATGAATACCTTCAAGGTGGTGACAATGTGGGAGGAGATGGAGAGAGGAAGTTGAAGTCAGAATTAATTGTATGAAAATCATCTATCTTTCTATAAAAGAAAAATAGGAAAAATTGTGAAAAATGTTTAAGTCAATAAATTTGATAAAGAATAAAATTATGGGACATGCCATGTCCCAAGAACAGCCAGGCTTGCAGGACCCCAGGAACACTCAGGTTAGATCTTGCTCTATCTGCCTGTCATGTCCACCTGGGTCACAGCCAGCAGAGGGAAGATTCATGCTGTCCCTCTGAACTCCATAGCATTCCCTTCTAAAAAGGCCTTCCAGGCACCAGGTACAGCCATACCTGTGATGCCCTAAGTACACAGAGGACAGATCCTACCCCTCCTATACCCTGTCTGCCAGTTCCACCTGGGGCACAACTGACATGGTCATCAGGGGTGATCTGAGCTCTGTCCCCTCAACTCCATCATCAGGTTCATGGCTTTGCCTCCCTTGCTAAGGAGATCTGTCATACAACAAGAACATTCAATTCTACCCAGGACACAGCCAGCAAAGGTGAGCAGAGTGCTCTTTCCTTAGCTACATTATCAGGCATAAGGTTCACGTTTCTTCCCGAAGAGGCCTGTCAGCATCAGGTATATCCAGCCAACACAAGGGACAGCAAGATGGATAAAGGCCAGATTAAAAAACACAATTAACAAGAACTTCAGCAATAGGGCACCAGCAGAGCCCAGCTATCTTACTACATCAAGGCCTGGATATCCTAACATAGTCAACACACAAGAAGATTACTTTAAATCTAATCTTATAATGAAGATAGAGGGGATTTAAAGAGGAAACAAATAAATTACTTAAAGAAATACAGGAAAATATAATCAAACAGGTGCAGGAAATTAATAAAACTCTTCAACATCTGAATGTGGAAATAGAAACAATAAAGAAAACACAAACTGTGGGAGTCCTGGCAATGAGAACCTTAGGGAAGAAAACAGGAACTACAGAGGCAAGCATCATCAAGATAATTCAAGAGATGGAAGAGAAAAATCTCAGGCATTGAAGATACAATTGAAGTTAGTCAAAGAAAATTTCAAATCTAAAATGTTTCTGACACAAATCATTCAAGAAATCTGAGACCTTATGCAAAGACCAAATCTAAAAATAATAGGAATAGAAGACTCCCAGATACAAGGTCCAGAAAATATTTAAAAAAAATTATTAGAAAACTTTCCCAACCTAAAGAAAGAGGTGCCTATAAATATACAAGAAGCTTACATATCACCAAATAGATTGGACCAGAAAAGAAATCCTCCTGCCACATAATAATCAAAACACCAAATCTACAAAACAAAGGAAGATTATTTAAGAGCTTAAGGTAAAAAAGGCCAAGTAACATATAAAGGTAGATGTATCAACTTGACATCTCACTTTTCGATAGACTCTAGAATCTAGGAGGGCCTGGACAGATATCTTGCAGAACCTAAGTGAGTACAAATGTCAGCCCAGACTACTATATCCTGCAAAACTTTTAATCAGCATAGATGTAGAGAAAAAGATACTTCCTGACAAACCCAAATTTAAACAATATCTATTTATAAATCTAGACATATAGAATACACGTAGAAGGAAAACTCTAACCAAAGGAGGGTATAAATACACCCAAGAAAATATAGGGAATAAATAACCACACACCAGAGAAAACAAAAGAAGTACACATATGCATGCATGACACATGCATGTTTGGGCATGAACTCATGCATACATACACACTTGTGCATGGGTGTAGTCATGTATACACACAAACACACACAAACACTCTCTCTCAATCTCTCTCTCTCTCTGTCTCTATCTCTGTCTCTCTGTCTCTCTCTGTCTCTCTGTCTCTGTCTCTGTCTCTCTCTCTCTCACACACACACACATTATGTCCACCAACATCAAAATAAAAGGAATCAACAATCATTGGTCATTAATACCTTTCAACATCAAAAGACTCATTTTCCCAGTAAAAAGACACAGATTAACATAAAGGATGCAAAAACAGATGCATCTTTCTGATACATAAAAATAAAAAAAAAAAAAAACCAAAAAACACAAAACAAAACAATAAAACCCTACTCCAACAACAAAGATAAACATTACTCCAGTGTAAAGGCTAGAAAAAGGATTTCTGAGCAAACAGACTCAAGAAGAAAGCTGGAGTAGTCATTCTAAAATATTGTAAAATAGACTTCTAACCCAAATTTTAAAAAAGAGATGTGAAAGGATACTTTTTACTCATCAAAGAAAACAATTCACCATGATGAAGTCTCTGTTCTGAACATCTATGCTCCAAATGAAAGGTGCCTTCACTTTTAAAAGAGACTTTACTAAAGCTTAAATCATTCATCAAAACCCTACACATTCATAGGGGAGACATTGACAGCTCACTCTTATCAATTGACAAATCTTAGAGACAGAAACTAAACAAAGAAATAGTGAAACTAACTGACATTGTGAATCAAATGGACCTACCAGATATCTTCAAAACATTTCATACAAACACAAAAGAATATACCTTGTTTTCAAGATGTCATGGAACCTTCTCTAAAACTGTCCACGTAGTCAACCAGAAAGCAAACTTCAATAGATACAAGAAACCTGAAATAATCATTTGGATCTTACCAGCTCACCATGGATTAAAGCTGCACTACAATAACAGCAGAAACAATCAAAACCCTACAAACCTATGGAAACCTAGCAATTCTGAATGACCACTGGATCAGGGAAGAAATAAAGAAATGAAAGACTTTCTAGAATTCAATGAAAATGAAGACACAATGTACCCAAACTTATAGGACAAAATGAAAGTTGTGCTAAGAAGAAAGTTCATAGCACTTAGTGCCTTCTAAAATAGGAAAGTTCTCATAGTAGCAATTTAAAAGAACATTTAAAATCTCTAGAACAAAAAGAAGCAAATACACCCAGGACAAGTAGATGACAATAAATAATCAAATTCATGGCTGAATTCAATAAACTAGAAATAAAGAGAACAATACTAAGAACCAGTGAAACCAAGAGCTGGTTTTCTAAGAAAATCAACAAGATAGACAAACCTTTAGCCAAACTGACTAAAAGGCAGTGAGAGAGTATCCAAACTAACAAAATTAGAAATGAAAAGAGAGAACATAACAACAGATACTGAGGAATCAAAAGAATAATTAGGTTTTCATTCAAAGGCCTATACTCCACAAAATTACAAAATCTAAATGAAATAGGCAATTTTTGTGATAGATTCTACTTAACAAAGTTAAATCAAGATCAAGTAAACAATTTAAATGGTCCTGAAACCCCTAAGGAAATAGAAAAAGTCATAAAAATATCCTTCCTAACCCCCAAATCCAGGACCAGATGGTTTCAGTGCAGAATTCTACTAGATTTTTAAAGAAGAACTAATACCAACATTCTTCAAACTATTCTACAAAATAGATACAGAAGAATTACTGCTAAACTCATTCTATGAGGCCAGAGTCACCATAGGCCTGAAACCATACAAATCCTCAAAAAAGAAACAGGATTTCAGACCAATTTATTTTTATGAATATTGACATAAAAATACTCAATAAAGCACTCACAAACATGAAGTGGAAATTTCAGGTTTCTTTGGAAACTCAGTTATGTCAAATGATGTTTTACTGGAGCACACAGGTAAAAGGATGTTCTGCTAAGGCAGACACATTTAAAAATGTTTCTCTGAAGCTGACATAGGTAAAAGGGTGTTTTGCTAAAGCAGACACATTAAAAAATGTTTCTCTCAAGCTGACTCAGTTAAAAGGATGTTTTGCTGAAGCAAACACATGAAAGGATGCATGATGTTTAGAAGGAATACGAATATAACTTACCAGACAGTGGACTACACCTGATAGTATTTTTCTGCCTTATTATTCTTTACTAGTTATGATTTGTTGTGACTTCATAGAGAGTCACACTCCAAAAAACTTCTAGTGATATTTTGGCAGCTTATGCCACTTCCTTGGACTTGGACTAATTGACAGAATGAAGTGGAAGTTTCTGGATATGTCAGTTGATGCAGACTCAGAAGGTGTTTAGCTAAGATGAACTGAACTGCTAATATCCTGACAATGCAGATTGTATTTGCTCTAAAGAACTTTTTCTAAACAGGTCCACATTCTCCTTTGCTCTATTAACTTTTGCTTTCTACCACCTCTGGTGTGTGTTGGGCTGGAAGGGAGCATAAAGCATTTAAGATCCCTTATTGAAAATATGTTTTGAAAAATTGAACCCTTCAGAAACAGAATACAAAAACACACCAATGACATTCACTATGATCAAGTAGGCATCATCCCAGTGATTTAGGGATGGATCAACATATGAAAATCCACAAATAGAATGCATTATATAAACAAACTGAAAGAAATTAAATGGAAAGAAAATGTAACAATTATGCTAGCATCAGGAACAAGACAAGACGGCCCACTATCTCCATATCTATTTAATTAAGTGCTTTAAGTTTTAGCTAGAGGAATCAGATAAGTAAAGGAGATCAAGAGGAACCAAATTAAGGAAAAAGTCAAAGTATTATTATTCCAACAGGATAGTACACATAAGTGACCCAAAAATTCTACCAGAGGATTCCTAAAGCTGATAAACACCTTTAGAAAAGTGTCTGAATACAAAAGTAACTTAAATAATCAGTATCTCTCATTTAAACAATTGATATATGGGATAAGAAGGAAATTAGGAAAACAACACCCACCCTTCACAATAGCCAAAAAATAATATAAAATATCTTGGTGTAACTCAACCAAGTAAGTGAAAAATCTGTATGACATGAACTCCAAGTCTCTGAAGAAAGAAATTGAAGAAGATATCAAACAAAGAAAGGTCTTTCACTCTCATGGATCAGTAGGATTAACATAGTAAAATTGGCCATCTTACCAAAAGCAATCTAGAGATCCAATACAATTCCCAACAAAATGCTAATACAATTTTTCACTGACCTTGAAAGAGGAATTCTCAAATTCATATGAAAAAAAAAAAAAAAACTCAGGAAAGCAAAAATAATCCTCTAAAATAATAGAACTTCTGGAGACATCACCAACACTATTTTGAAGCTATGATACATAGCAGAAGTAATAATAATAATAATAAAAAAATGTGATATTGGCATAAAACAGATTGGTTGATCTTTGGAATAGAATCAAAGATCCAGAAATAAATCCACATACCTTGATTTTTGATGAAGAAGTCAAAACCATGCATTGGGAAAGAAAAGCATCTTCAACCCATGCTGAGGATTTACCTGGATGTCTGCACTAGAAAAATGCAAATAGGCCTTTTGCTTGGGGCAGACACTAAACTGGTCTGCTCCTGTGGAAACACCTGATCCTGACACATCCTAGAGGACCCACTGCATTCAGAGCAGAGGGTAAGACACCTTGCCCACTAACCCACACCCCAGAGATACAACTGGGAGCCAGGAGTGGATTAAGGAACCACCAGGCACCCAAACCCCGCCCCTCCGGAATACCACCTCCCTTCTGCCCGCCTGGAGCCTGGTTCCATTGCTTGGGGCAGACACTTAGCTGGTCTGCTCCTGTGGAAACACCAGATCCTGAGACATCCTCGAGGACCTAGTGCATTGAGAGCAGAGGGTAAGACATCTTTCCCACTACCCCATGCCCCAGAGTTACGTCTGGGAGCCAAGTGAGGATTAATGAACCACAAGGCACCCAAACCCCACCCTTCCAGAATAACACCTCCCTTCTGCCTGCCCGGAGCCTGGTCCCACTGCTTGGGGCAGACACTTAGCTGGTCTGCTCCTGTGGAAATACCTGATCCTGAGACATCCTAGAGGACCTACTGCATTCAGAGCAGAGGGAGCTTAGGATAACAGGAACACAGAGACATCTGGAATCTGAGGAGTTCTGACACAAGCAAGATAACTGGAAAGACAGACTCCAGTCAGACACAGTGAGCACAGGTAACACTAGAGTCAACCAGATGGCAAAAGGCAAGCACAAGAACACAAGCAACAGAAACCAAAGTTACCTGACATCATCAGAACCCAGTTCTCCCACCATAGCAAGCTCTGGATACCCCATCACACAGGAAAAACAGGACTCAGAATTAAAATCACTTCTCATGATGATGATAGAGGATTTTAAGTAGGACATAAGTAACTCCCTTAAAGAAATACAGGAGAACACAGGTAAACAGTTAGAAGCCCTTAAAGAGGAAACACAAAAATCCTTTAAAGAATTGAAAGAGAACACAGGTAAACAGGTAGAAGCCCTTAAAGAGGAAACACAAAAATCCCTAAAAGAATAGCAACAAAACGCAACCAAACAGGTGAAGGAATTGAACAAAACCATCCAGGATCTAAAAATGGAAATAGAAACAATAAAGAAATCTCAAAGGGAGACTACTCTGGAGATAGAAAATGTAGGAAAGAGATCAGGAGTCATAGATGCAAGCATCACCAACAGAATACAGGAGATAGAAGAGAGAATCTCATGCACAGAAGATACCATGGAAAACATTGACACAACTGTCAAAGAAAATGCAAAATGCAAAAAGCTCCTAACCCAGAACATCCAGGAAATCCAAGACACAATGAGAAGACCAAACCTAAGGATAATATGTATAGATGAGAGTGAAAATATCCAATTTAAAGGGCCAGTAATTATCTTCAATGAAATTATAGAGGAAAATTTCCCTAACCTAAAGAACGAGATGCCCATAAACATACAAGAAGCCTACAGAACACCAAAAAGACTAGACCAGAAAAGAAATACATAATAATCAAAACACCAAATTCACAAAACAAAGAAAAAATACTAAAAGCAGTAAGGGAAAAAAGGCAAGTAACATATAAAGGCAGACCTATAAGCATTACACCAGACTTTTCACCAGAGACTATAAAAGTCAGAAGATCCTGGTCTGATATCATACAGACCATAAGGGAACACAAATGCCAGCCCAGACTGCTATACCCAGCAAAACTCTCAATCACTATAGATGGAGAAACCAAGATATTCTATGACAAAACCAAATTTGCACAATATCTTCCCACAAACCCAGCACTTCAAAGGATAATTGATGGAAAACGCCAACACAAGGAAGAAAACTACAACCTAGAAAAAGCATGGAAGTAATCTTCCAACAACCCCGCCAAAAATAGCTACACAAACATAATTCCACCTCCAATAACAAAAATAATAGGAAACAACAATCATTTTTCCTTAATATCTCTTAACATCAATGGGCTTAATTCTCCAATAAAAAGATGTAGATTATCAGTCTGGATACATAAACAGGACCCAGAATTTTGCTGCATACAAGAAACGCACCTCAGTGACAAAGACAGACATTACCTCAGAGAAAAAGGCTGGAAAACAATTTTCCAAGCAAATGGTCCCAAGAAACAAGCTGGAGTAGCCATTCTAATATAAAATAAAATCGACTTTGAACGATAAATAATAAAAAAAGATAAGGAAGGACACTTCATACTCATCAAAGGAAAAATCTACCAAGATGAACTCTCAATTCTGAACATCTATGCTCCAAATGCAATGGCACCCACATACATAAAAGAAACTTTACTAATGCTCAAAGCAAACATTTCACCTCACACAATAATATGGGGGATTTTAACACCCCGCTCTCTCCAATGGACAGATTGTGGAAACAGAAACTAAACAAAGACACACTGAAATTAACAGAAGTTATGGACCAAATGCATTTAACAGATATCTATAGAACATTTCATCCTAAAGCAAAAGAATATACCTTTTTCTCAGCACCTCATGGTACCTTCTCCAAAATAGACTATATAATTGGTCTCAAAACAGTCCTCAACAGATACAAAAAGATTGAAATAATCCCTTGCATCCTATCAGATCACCACAGATTAAGGATGGTATTTAATAATGACAAAACCAAGGGAAAACCCACATGCATGTGGAAACTGAACAATGCTCTACTCAATGATGACTCTGTCAAGGAAGAAATAAAGAAAGAAATTAAAGACTTTCTAGAATTTAATGAAAATGAGGAAACATCATACCAGAACTTGTGGGACTCCATGAAAGCATTTCTAAGAGGAAAACTCATAGCTCTAAGTGCCCACAAAAAGAAATTGGAGAGAGCACACATTAACAACTTGACAGCACACCTGAAAGCTCTAGAACAAAAAGAAGCAAATACACCCAAGAGGAGTAGGCATCAGGAAATAATAAAACTCAGCTGAAATCAACCAAGTAGATGCAGAAAGAACTATACAAAATATCAAAACAAAACCAGGATTTGATTCTTTGAGAAAATCAACAAGATAGATAAACCGTTAGCTAGATTAACCAGAGGGCACAGAGACAGTATCCAAATTAATAAATTCATATCTGAAAAGGGAGACATAACAACAGAAACTGAGGAAATTAAAAAAATCATCAGGTCCTACTACAAAGGCCTATACTCAACAAAACTGGAAAATCTGGATGAAATGGACAATTTTCTAGACAGATACCAGGTACCAAAGTTAAATGAGGATCAAATAAACCATCTACACAGGCCCATAACCCCTAAAGAAATAGCAGCAGTCATTAAAAGTCTCCCCACCAAAAAAAGCCCAGGACCAGATGGTTTTAGTGCAGAATTCTATCAGACCTTCAAGGAAGAGCTAATATCAATTCTCCTCAAACTATTGCACAAATTAGAAACAGAATGGACACTACCCAACTTGTTCTATGAAGCTACAATCACACTCATACCTAAACCTCACAAAGACCCAACAAAGAAAGAGAACTTCAGACCAATCTCTCTTATGAATATTGATGCAAAAATACTCAATAAAATTCTAGCAAACCAAATCCAAGAACACATCAAAACAATCATCCATCATGATCAAGTGGGCTTTATCCCAGGAATGCAGGGATGGTTCAATATTCGGAAATCCATCAATTTAATCCACTATATAAACAAAATTAAAGAAAAAACCCACATGATCATCTCACTAGATGCTGAGAAAGCATTTGACAAAATTCAACATCCCTTCATGGTAAAAGTCTTGGAAAGATCAGGAATTCAAGGCCCATACCTAAACATAGTAAAAGCAATATACAGCAAACCAGTAACCAACATCAAACTAAATGGAGAAAGACTTGAAGCAATCCCACTAAGATCAGGGACTAGAAAAGGCTGCCATCTATTTCAATATAGTACTGGAAGTCCTAGCTAGAGCAATTAGACAACAAAAAGAAGTCAAAGGAATACAAATAGGAAAGGAAGAAGTCAAAATATCACTATTTGCACATGATATGATAATATACTTACGAGACCCCAGAACTTCCACCAGAGAACTCTTAAACCTGATAAACAACTTCAGCAAGGTGGCAGGCTATAAAATCAACTCAAACAAATCAGTAGCCTGCCCTACTTGAAAGATAAACAGGCTGAAAAAGAAATTAGGAAAATGACACCCTTCACAATAGTCACAAATAATATAAAAATACCTCTGGGTGAATCTAACTAATCAAGTGAAAGATCTGTATGATAAGAACTTCAAGTCTCTGAAGAAAGAAATTGAAGAAGATCTTAGGAAATGGAAAGATCTCCCATGCTCATGGATCAGCAGAATTAATATAGTAAAAATGGCCATCTTGCCAAAAGCAATCTACAGATTAAAACCAGTCCCCATTAAAATACCAACTCAATTCTTTACAGAGCTTGAAAGAGAAATTCTCAAATTTATTTGGAATAACAAAAAACCCAGGATAGCAAAAACCATTCTCAACAATAAAAGAACTTTTGGAGGAATTGCCATCCCTGACCTCAAGCTGTACTGCATAGCAATAGTGATAAAAACGGCCTGGTATTGGTACAGTGACAGGAAGGAAGATCAGTGGAATAGAGTTGAAGACCCAGACATGAACCCACACACCTATGGTCATTTGATCTTTGACAAAGGAGCTAAAACCATCCAGTGGAACAAGGACAGCATTTTCAACAAATGGTGCTGGTTCAACTGGAGGACAACATGCAGAAGAATGCAAATCAATCCATCTTATCTCCTTGTACAAAGCTCAAGTCCAAGTGGATAAAGCACCTTCACATAAAACCAGACACACTGAAACTAATAGAAGAGAAGGTGGGGAAGACCCTTGAATACCTAGGCACAGGGGTAAGTTCCTGAACAGAACACCAATGGCTTATGCTCTAAGATCAAGAATTGACAAATGGACTTCATAAAATTGCAAAGTTTCTGTAAGGCAAAGGACACTGTCAATAGGACAAAACAGCAACCAACAGATTGGGAAAAGATCTTTACCAATCCTACATCCAATAGAGGACTAATACCCAATAAATACAAAGAACTCCAGAAATTAGTCTCTAGACAACCAAATACCCCTATTAAAAAATGGGGAATGGAGCTAAACAAAGAATTCTCAACTGAGGAAATGCGAATGGCCAAAAGCACCTAGAGAAATGTTCAGCATCCTTAGTCATCAGGGAAATGCAAATCAAAACAACCTTGAGAATCCACCTCACACCAGTCAGAATGGCTAAGATCAAAAACTCAGGTGATAGTAGATGCTGACAAGGATGTGGAGAAAGAGGAACACTCCTCCATTGTTGGTGGGATTGCTAGATGGTGCAACTACTATGGAAAACAGTCTGGCGGTTCCTCAGTAAATTGGACATATTACTACCTGAGGACCCAGCTATACCACTCCTGGGCATATACCCAGAAGATGCTCTAACATATAACAAGGACATTTGCTCCACTATGTTCATAGCAGCTTTATTTATAATAGCCAGAAACTGGAAAGAACCCAGATGTCTGTTCAACAGAGGAATGGATACAAAAAATGTGGTACATTTACACAATGGAATCTTACTCAACTATTAAAAACAATGAATTTGATAAATTCTTATGTATATGGATGGAACTAGAAAATATCATCCTGAGTGAAGGAACCCTATCACAAAAGAACACACATGGTATTCACTCACTGATTATTGGATTTTAGTCCAGAAGCTTGAAATACTCAAGATTCAACTCATAGACCACATAAAGTTCATGAAGAATGATGACCAAGTAGGGGGGTCTTCAGTCCTTCTTAGAAGTAGTAACAAAATACTCAAGGGAGCAAATATGGAGACACAGTGCAGGACAGAAACTGAAGGAGGGGCCGTCTGCAGACCATTCTACTGGGGTATCCATCCCATATGCAGTCACCAAAGTTAGACGTTGATGTGGATGTCAGGATGTACACGCTGACAGGAGCCTGATGTAGCTGTCTCCTTAGAAGTCTGCAAGAGTCTGACATACTCAGAGGTCAGATGCTCACAGGTAAACATTAAACTGATCATGGGGTTCCCAACAGAGAAGATAGAGTGAAGGCTGAAGGAGTTGAGAGGATTCATGACACCATGAGGAAAGCAAATTTTATTTACATTTCAGATGTTCTCTCTTTACCCCATTTCCCCCCTCCCTCCCAGGAACTCACTATCCCTTCCCCCCTCCTCCTGCCTCCAAGTTGGTGTATACCCACCCACCCTCTCCCGTACCTCACCTCCCCACCCTCAAATATCCACCCCCTCACGACATCCAGCCTTCATGGGACCAAGGATCTCTTCTCCCACTTATATATAGCTCCCTTGCATTTATAGCTGGAGCCATGGGTCCCTCCCTAAGCGCTCCCAGGCTGGTGGTTTAGACCCTGGGGGATCTGGTTGGTTGGTATTGTTGTTCTCCTCATGGGGTGGCGAACTCTTTCAACTCCTTCAGCCTTCACTCTATCTTCTCCAGAGTGATATCATCTTTATCTTCTGTGTTTAGTGATTATTTCTTCAGTTTAGAATATTTTTGATTGTTGGATAATTTTACAAGGCAGTACAGAATGCTTCTGTATATCAGTCTGGTCCTCTAATTGCCCTAAAAATGACCTGCATTCTAATTTAAAACACCACCACCAAAAAGAAACCCTATATATTAACAAACTAATTAATTCATTAAAAATGGAGTAGAGATGTAAATAGGTAATTTGTTCTCTCAAATAACTGAGAAGGACTTACATATATGTTCAGTTTCCTTAGCCATCAGGTGCCAAGGACAAGCCTTGGCATGGAGAGGGGTTCTGACAGACGGGGAGTCTGGAAATATCAAAAAGAATGATTGAAAGTTAATTTGTGACTCTAAGCTGATGATCTGTGTTTTTCTAGATACAGCTTTACCAGTCTGCTTCTCTCTATGTTCTGCTTTCTCTCTGGAGATTTCTCTGCTTAAATTCTGCTTGCTTGCTATTCTCAGAGATTTCTCTATCCATGTCCTGTTTGCTTCGTGTGTGTGTGTGTGTGTGTGTGTGTGTGTGTCTGTCTGTGTGTGTATCTGTCTGTCTATCTGTTTTGTCTCTGTGTGTCTCTGTGTCTGTCAGTTCTCTAAGCAGTTCTCTTTTTATCTCCTGCAGAACAGCGGTTGATCCAGTCTTTTATTTTTCATTGAGAATTCTACTACTAACTGGGCAAATCTTCATTTCATGACTGTTAAAACTTGTGAGAGTATATTTTGTCCACAAACCTTCATTTCTTACTGATCTACTAAGCATTCTGTCCATTCAATAGGTGAAAGTTTAAGGTCTCTAACAATGATTATGAAAATTTCTTTGTTTTTTCATTCATTTTGACTCTAATTTGTTCATATGTGAAAATACTGTTCTTTACTGACTGTACATTTGTGTCATCTTGGCTAGTAGGTTTGCCTATAAATATATTTTTATTTTTTTAAAATAGTACTTGATTTCCTATGCATTTTGGGTAATGTTAGAACATAAAATATAGCATCAATCACTTTCTCATTTTCACTTCAATGAAATACAAATTTTTGCTTTTATTCATATTTAAATTTTGTGTTTCATCTTAAGTATTTTGTAGTCATTATCAAGTTTAAGCATTTTTGTTTTGCATATTTTTAATCCTTCCTTTAATGACTAAATACTTATACAAGTTGTATACTGTCATTTCCAAGTTGGATGTTTCATTCATCTTGTGCATTGGCTTTCTAGGGAGGGGAAGTAGGGAAAGGGAATGGCATCTGAAATGTAAATGAATAAAATATTCATTAAAAAAGGAAAAATTGCATTTTGGGGCATATTTAAAACCTCCTTGTGATTATGTGCAATTAAAACTATGAATCTATCTCTTGTTGGACAAATTTACTCCAAGAATTGAAGTGTAATGGTAATATATATTGGGTTTTAAAAAATATTCTTATGAAGAAGAAGGATTGTTGGATGAAGGAATGGTGCCAGAGTGAAGTTGTGTAAGGGAAAAAGTTAATTGATGAAGTGGGGTGAGGCAACAAGAACAAGGGTATGAAAAAAGCACAGTGATGTGCATTACTTTGCACACTGATTTAAAACACACACTAAAATTATTTGTGAGATGATTTCTTGAAATATGTTTAGAATGGTCAGAAACAAAAGTAAAATGTAAAGAATAAATACAAATTTTAGATTACAAAACACATTCATAATATATAATGCAAAAGATGTGTACATGTGCTTCCCATGGGTCATTTAATCACTTTCTCATGCAAGGTAAGGAGGAAGTTGCAGGTAGGCCAATGAGGGAAGTCTCTAGAGCTTGCCAGGTCTGTATAATTTGCTGCAGATCTGCACAAAGTAGACTCTGAAACTCAAATACAACTTCATAACACTAGTTTGAAGAAATAAACTTCATGTCATGGCTCATTCATCATGTTTTTAGTTCAGAGAGATATTAATTAACCATAAGGCATTCTGATCAGAGTATTAGCTAAGAGCCTGAAACATGGTGAGTGGAATATTCAAAGATAATCATTACACTGATATACTTTTAAATTGTTCACTTCTTGAGATTTTCAGTAATGTCTCTTATTCAGTTTTCACAGCTAGACTCTTTAAAATATGTGGGAAATATGACATTACCTATAAAAAAGAAAGAAACTATAGTCAACTTGGACGCAGATCCATGTTAATATTCATTTTCTCTTTTATCTTCACAGAGAACGTAGAGTTATCTGAATACAACTTGAGAGTGTGTGTCTGTAATCACACTTCAGTCACATTGCATTGCTGATGCCATGTCAGCTGACTGACTGGGGAGACTTAATTTTTTGCTTCAAGCTGACTGGTAAGAGTGACTCTACAGTAAGAAGTGTAACTCATCACAAGCCAGGAGAATATGTATCCACTTGACTTATTGGAAAGTGAAAATATTTTTAGTAGTTACAGAAATCTAAGTTCTAAAGGAGGTATAAATATAGACAGTTTTTACCATTGTTAATTTATGAATTGTTGTCCTTGATATGAAAAAGTACAAATAAGAACTGGGCAGATGATACTGACAGATTAGTTGATGTTATATGTTTAAAGCTTTTCATCTATCATAGAAGGTAAAAAAATAAACATTCAGCGTAAAATATGCTAATAAGAAAGAAAGGGTAATTATTTTTTAAATTATAAAATTCTCCTAAGTAAATTAACATACTGAGACTTTGCTTTATCTTTTTATTTAAACTCATATTAAGAAAGACAATAAATGCGATTTGTTTAAATCACTCCTTGATAGGTGACAGATATAGAAACATCAAACTTCACTGAGTTCAGAAAAGAGATGGTAGATATATTTTTGTGAGATATTATTGTCCAATTATTAAACTTCTCAAGAATTGGTTAACACATGGACAAAAACTTATTTTCTTTTACTTAAAAATTTAATTGAAATATTTTTCTTCATATTTTTTCTGTTGCTACCCTAATGCCTCCATACATTTCAACCACTGAAATTCATGTGTTCTTCCTTTCCATTGCACACACACACACACAACACACACACACACACACACACATACAAAACCAACCAACCAAAACAACTAGTAAGACAAAAATCCTCCAAATTCCAAAACTAAGCAGGAGGACCACCAATAATACAGAGCTGATTTTATTTTTATTTTAGTTTTTTGCTAATTAAAAATTTACCTATTTTTATTATCATTCAAAACTTGGAAAATCCTGTCCCTTTATACTGTACCCTGGGGTAATTTGCAGTGTCCTGAGACATTTTTGATTGTCATTAACCAAGGAGAAAAATGCTGCTGGCACCAGATAGACTGCTACAATGCACAGGGCAGATGTCATGACAATGAATTACAAAGATCAAAATGCCAAAGTGCAGGGGCTGAGAAACATTCTTATGGAACATGTCTGTCTGATTTATTAAGGGGGCAGGGAACTGTTGGGTTATACTAGTCTCATCCTTGCTATAAGCCTCTGTCAGGGCTCTGGGGATCAAAGCCATGCTCCCTTTGGTTTAATGGTGGGTTGAAAAGGGAATGTGTTTCCAGTATTAAGCAATTAATTAAAAATTGAATATTAGTTTTATCTCTTGTAGATATAAGGCTTTGACCGCTGACTGACACAAAGTTTATGTTATTGTATCACTGGGTGTCACATATTAAATTTAAAATGTTAGGCTGTTTAACATGAAAGCAGGAACTTCAGCCAAATTGCTTCCACGTATTTGTGGGACAGGGCTAATGAACACTGCATTGATGCTGTTTCCTAGGACCCCAGCTGCCTTTCCAAGGTCTCCATTCACTTCCTGCATTGGTAGCATGTGAGGCTTCCACACCACTGGCTTCAGCTGTTTTTGTTTGTTTTGCTGTTGATGTTGCTGCTTGGCTGATTGCTCACAGATGCGATGCAGCAGCACTTTAGGTAGCACCCTAGTGGCCCCCATGTTTTTCCACAACCTCAAACAGGTGAGTGACAAATCTCACTTGATCTAAGAAGGACCAGGGCCCTGGGAAAATACACAGGCCATTTCAACTCCAAGCCTGTCCCTTGGTGAGAAGGAGTAGTTATTCTCATGCAACCTGCAAAGGCTGGCCTCTGTTTACCCTAAATTCTAAGGCTTTTTGTGCGTCTCACCTAAATTTAAAAGATGAAAGAGTTAGAGATGCAAATGCTTTCACCCATATGGAGGAAGGAAGACTCTCTACTGGGCTACCACCAGTTCACTTGAGGAATGAACACAGTGTAGCCTCACCCTTATATAAGTGATTACAGTGTAGACCTTTTAGACTGATTCTCCTTTTTTGTGAAAGCTCATATCTGGGAGAGTAAAATCAAGAATTGCATCAAGAAAAAAGGGATGAGGGTGGGTAGAGGACAAGACTCTTCTAGTCCTCCCACCTCACCCACCCCACTACATAGATAAATCTTACAAGGAATTTTGTCCTTGGAATGTTTGACTTAAAATATTTTTGGCTATTTACATTCTAAGCTACAGTTGGGACAGTGGGATGCTAAAGAATTATTTTAAGAGGGCATTAAAATCTTTAGCAGTGGGTAACTTGGGAAGGGAGGGGTGCCTTTTCTTAATCATCTCTAGAGGAAAAAGACACAAAGAGAGTCTCAAATTCAGAAACTGTCACTTGTGAGAGAAGTCCTCCTTCATACCACCAACCAACAGATCAGTCAAACCAGCAACTCTGCAGTATGTGGGGCAGTGGACTGTGAGAGGCCACTGGGTACCTGGTCGAGCACAGGCCTCGAACCCCAGACCCTAATGGGATGGTAGGTGTTCAGGGCCTTGCTCCTGGGCCCTGGTTCCTTTTACTTACCTTCAGCCCTCCACAGCCCCTCCCACAGAGAAGTCTATGGCCATCAATCACATAGGAACAGTGCCTCAGGCTCTCCCACATGTATATGAGGTGTCTCTAAGCTCTCAGACCAAGCCAATAGGGGTTATCTGCTGTTAGACCCTAACTCACCCCAAAACTGTATATAAGAACCCTATTCAAGAGAAGTAAAGTTTGCAAGAATCATCTCATTGTCCGAGCATGTCTGCCACAAAAGCTGTAACACTTGGAAGAGATCTGCTCTCCCAAAGCACCTTCAGGACCCTCCCCTCCTTGCTAGCTAGCCAGCTTCTCACAGGCCTAGCCCAGATCAGCTCAGCACAGAGAGACAGGTGCAGCACCTGGGAATAACTGGGTGGCAACAGCAGAGATTCAGGCAGAGGCGCAGCTGAGGCAGCAGAGGCTATTCCTCCTCCCTGCTCTCACTCTATCCCCTTTGACTGGACCTCCACACCCAGTCGGGCTAGAGATCTTTGTGGAAGCTCTCCAGAACAGGGACCCACAGCAGTGTAATAAAATCACACTTACGTTCTGTTTTACAATCAGAGAAGATCCTATTTGGTGGTCATTTAGTTTTTAGAACAAGCAGAGTGTGTTCTGTTTTTCAAATGCCTATTAGCTCACCACAGTGGTAAGACACGAGAAGCAGACACACCAGAATGAGGAAGATTTACAATCCCTGCAGAGCTAGGAAGAATATTTTTCAATTCATATGGATGGAATTTATCATCACCACCTCTAAAGATGTCATGATTTGCCCACTTACAAAAGACCTATCTTTTTCAATACTCGGAGCTGATTTTATATAGACCAAGTATTCCTGGGTATGGGACCTGTTCTGCAGTGTGTTTGATATATCCAGTGAGGCTACATTGGAGAAAACGGCTCCCTCTGTCATAGTATCTATTGTAGGTAGCCTCTTGTTTAGAGGTAGGAACCTGTGTCTACTTCCCTTCTCAGTGTTGGGGCCCCATAAGGCTTAAATGATGACATGTTGCCATAGTCTCTGTAAGTTCATATTTATATTAGTCCTTTTTTAAATCTAGAAGACACTGTTTCCTTGGATTCTTCTAGCCCCCTTTCTCTTGAAAAATGTCCATATTCCTTTTCACAGAAAGGAATGAAAGTGCTCTGAAACTTGTAGGATGGCATAGGAGAAATACATTTAGGACAAAATACTCCAAAGTCCCTCACTTTCTGCACCTTAATAGATATCACTTTTAAATTGCATATTCTATGTATCAAAACATTTTAAATTTATTAGCATGTGACATTATATGTAGGAAATGTATGAAATCTGCATGAAAGTTCAGGCTATTGTAGAGAATCTCTTCAAACAAGTTGTTACTACAATGATTGTCTATATATTTTGATTATACTTCTTAATATCTAGATCATTGATAAAATACTTATTTCTTTATCATTACTACAGAACATCACATTGTTGATAAAAAATGACACTGATTAAGAACTGGACAGATGTGACACAGTTCATCCTGCTGGGACTCACTGATGACCCAGGCCTGCAGCTTCCTCTCTTCATCATCATTCTCCTCATCTACATCACCACCCTTGTAGGGAACCTGGGGATGATCCTGCTGATTCTCTTGGACTCTCAGCTACACACCCCCATGTACTTTTTCCTTGGTTACTTGTCCCTGGTGGACTTTTGTTACTCTTCAGCTGTCACTCCTAAAGTCATGGCTGGGCTGTTAATGGGAGACAAGATCATATCCTACAATGATTGTGCTGCTCTGATGTTCTTTTTTGCAGCCTTTGCTACTGTGGAAAATTACTTGTTGGCCTCAATGGCCTATGACCGCTATGTGGCAGTGTGTAAGCCCTACACTATGCCACTATCATGACTCCAAATGTGTGTATGTGTCTGATCATGGGATGCTATGCTTTTAGTTTCCTGAATGTCTCAGTTTATCTTGGAGATACATTCAGTCTCTCTTTCTGTAAGTCTAATGTGGTTCATCATTTTTTCTGTGATATGCCAGCAATCATGGCTCTCTCTTGCTCTGATAGATATGTTAATGAACTAGTACTTATTTATCTAGCCAGCTTCAATATCTTCATTGCTTTCATAATGATATTAATATCCTACATTATAATTTTTATCACAATCTTAAACATGCGCTCAGGAGCAGGATTTCAGAAGGCTCTTTCCACCTGTGTCTCCCACTTAACTGCTGTTTTTATTTTCTATGGAACTATAATCTTCATGTATTTGCAGCCAAGCTCTAGTCATGCAATGGACACAGACAAAATTGTGTCTGTCTTCTACACCATGGTTATTCCCATGCTGAACCCTTTAGTTTACAGCCTGAGGAACAAAGAGGTGAAGAGTACATTCATGAAAGTGGTTCTGAAAGAAAAATAATCATTATGATAATAACTTTAAATATTTTGTGATATAATATTAAAATTCTTGCATCTTATATATATAGTAGATTATAATTTAGTATTATACTAACTCAAGATCTGAGTGCTTATTCTTGCCTCTGCATATCATTATGTTCTGGAAATGAAGGAACATTATATTTAGAAGCACAATACCAGAATAAGATTTTTTTGATGTTTTAGTGTTTGATTTTTTCAAAAATTTTTATTATTATTGATACTTTAAGTTATTCTCTTTTAACCTTCTTTTTCTGGTATCTTGTGATAGTTAATCATTGTCATCCTGACTGAATATTTTAGTGAACGTTGAAATACACCTCTGTGCATTTTCACTTTGGTGCTTCTATTTTTGTTGTGTTTTGTTTCAGCAGCCTTAAGAGTCTATTACAGACAATTAGCTTATTATTCCTTTATACTTAGACATTAGTATGGACTATGTATTGGGAGAATTTACCATTAGCATCATCTATTTCTAGAATTATGTTTATTTGAATTTTTTCATTGCTACCCTCTAAATTTCTGTACTTGTTTTCTCTTTTTCTGAAATTAGTTTTGTCAGTATGCATATATTCAGTAATTTATATTTTTCGATGTTATCTAACATGCTGATGTGCAGGCTATGTTGAATATTCTGTTATAGAGACATCTGTAGTTCAGGCCTCTACTCAGAATTAAAAATTTTCAGATGATTTGACAAATGATCTCAGATAATAAAACTAAATGAAGCATATATTACCTCCACAACCCTAAAAGGAAACATAGGTGTTATAAATCTTTTTGTTTTATAAGAAAGGCCCAATAAAACAATTTATCCTTTATCTTAGAAGAGCTATGTCAACAAGTCCATACAATTGTATTTGTAGGACTTTCATTGAAATAGAAACTATTTGATTTATCTTGATTTGGCTTTTGATAAACTGTCTTTACATGCTTTACTTGTCAGTCTACTGATGTTTCTGTATCTTGATCACTAAGTTCATTTAGCAAAGCATTCTTGATATAATTAGAGGGCCTATATATAAATTCTGTACATGGGAAAAAGTCTTAAGTTTCCTGAGACATACTGATATAAGCCTAAAGGTGATACTGCCGGTAGACAGAATATTTTGGGAGCATTTCCAGGAGAAATCAAAATAATTTCACGGTACTCACTGAAAAATATGAAAAAAATCACTTGCTATAAGTGTATCTGCAAACTAAGTATCAAAATGTATATTGATTGCTAGAACAATGCAACCAGAGCTCACACAGTTGCTATAATTCAAGCCAATACTTGGTTAACAAACTTAGTAATTCTCTGTTAAATTGCAAGAGTGATTGCTTTTATGCAGAAGCTTAGAAGGTAATCTAAATAGTACACAGCAAGATTACATATCCATTCACCTTATAATATTGCAATTGTAGCACTAACTTCTACAAACTTCTATTACTTCTAAATTGCTTTTGGCTTATTAGTTACAAGATAAAGGCAGTTCTAGTGAAGTCTCCTAGACCTTTATTACAATTTTTCTAATAGCTCTTGAAAGTTCATTTGTACAAGTTAATTATGTCATCTGTTAAATGCAATCTTTCCAAATATGTACTCTGGAACTTTGAAAATTACCATAGGATAAGTTGGTGACAGTCTGGGTTCACCAGCAGGAAAGCCTAGAATAATTTTACCTGACTTCTATAAAAGTTACACTTAACTGGTGAAGCGCAGTGAAAATTTTACTCTAAATAAGTCTCAATTAAGAGAAATGAGCAATAATTTCTCCAAATTCTAGTTATCTCTTTTATTTATTTCACAAATATTATAAAAAATTTTACAAGAGTTCTAGGACAATGATTTATAAAATAATTTTGACAGTGTATTTGAGCCTTAGGCATACAAAATGCTCCCATAATTCATTAAGGAATATTTAATATTGCATTTTATGATTCTAGGCCATGCTGTTCACTTGACCTAGAACTTTTTATAATAGTCTTCAAATAAAAGTGTAGTAAAACTTCCTTCCCATTTGGTTCCAGGGACATCATGGTCAACTATACAATGTTATAATATTTCACATACCAAATATATTATTCTGACTACTACTCTGAGCAATCTATCTATTATGGAAATTTCACTCATTCTTTTATTTAGAGAGAAGGTCTGGATCTTATTTCTATCATGTTAAAAATGGATCAATTTCAAATTTCTTTCTTTTTCTAGTGAGTGTCTTCAGTTATCAATTATATTTTGAAAATCAAAGAAGTATAATCATAGAGCTTATAAACTTTCTTTTATTTAAAATATTTTATCCAATATAATCACCTCCTTCAACTCCTCCCAGTCTCTCCTCACCTCACCTTCCATCCAAATCCACAGCCTTTGTGTCTTCAAGGAATAATAATAAGAAGAAGAATAAGAATAATACATACGATAAGATATACCCCATAGATCCAAAGAATTTAAACAGGAAGGAAGGCCCAAAAGAAGATGCTTGAATTCCACTTAGAAGAGAGAACAAAACAGGAAAAGAGAAGGAGACACCTGAGTGGGAGAGGGAAGGTAGAGGAGAACAGAGAGAGAGAGAGAGAGACAGGCTGAAGTATAGGGAGAGACAGGAAAGAGACCCAGAGGAGCAGGAGAATAAATGGAAATATACAGCTGCCAGGCAGTGAGGGTTGGGGGAAAACTTTATTAAGTCACAGAGACCTGGGATGGAGGGACTCCCCAAATCCGTGTGGGTATCCTTAGGTGAGATGCCTAACAATGAGGACATGGAACCTGAAGAGGTCACCTTCTATAGCCAGGCAAGCATCCTAGTCAATAGATAAGAACCCAACCATAAAACTTTCAACCCAAAATTTGTGTCTAGAAATTTCAAGGAAGCAGATGGAACAGAATGAAGGATTGGCTAACCAATATTGGCCAACTTGAGTGAGCCATCCATGGGCTGGCACCAATCTCTAACACTACTAATGATACTTTGTTATGCTGGCAGACAGGAGCCTAGCATAGCTGACCTTTGAGAGATTATGCCTAAGAGCTGACTGAGACAGATGCTAATACTGAATGTCAAACATTGGACAGAGTTTGGGGACCCTGTAGAAATATTAGGAGAAGAATTGAAGGCCCTGTAGGGGATGGCAACCCCACAGGTAGACCAACAGTGTAAACTAATCTTTATCCCTGGGAGCTCCAGAAACTGAGCTACCAACCAAACAGCACACAGGAGCTGGTCCAAGGCCCCCAGTACATATGTAGTAGAGGGCTGCCTTGCCTGGCTTCACTGGGAGAGAATGCACATGATCCTGAAGAAACTTGAAGCACCAAAGTGGAGGATACCAAGGAGATACACTCTCAGAGGCAAAATGGGATAATTAAGAGTGACTGTATTTAGGATATAAATAAGTAAACAAACAAATAAGTAAGTAAGTAAATAAATAAATAAGGAAAAAATACACAACAGAAACAAATACTGCAGAATAAGACAAGATAAGGAAACAGAAAAAAAAGAACCAAAGAAGGAGTACAAAACATATATAAATTCAAAGGTAGACACATTTGCACAAACATGAGTCCAATAAGAACACAAACATGGAAGCCACAATATATGTTCCAAGGACTGCAAGTTTAAAAACTGTCCTGACTCAGTATGAGATAAAGATTCCATTGAAACATCCTGGCTAGGAAAGTGTGTTTCAGGGTTTGTCACAGTCTGCACATTGTCTATATTTATTTCTCCATATTTGTTTCCATCTGTTGCAGGACGAAACATATCTAATGATGGCTGTCCAAGACAAAGATATATGAATATAGCAGAATGACTTTAGGAGTCACTTTATTGGTATGTTCCTTAGCATAAGAGTAGAATTTGGTTTTTCTTTAAGTCCCAAGCCTATCTAGTCTCAGGTTCTTGGCCACAAGCAGTGCTGTGTAAGAGTTCCATTTCATGGAGTGGATCTTAAATCAAGTGTCAAATACTAATTGTTTATTCAACAACTGTTGTGCCATTGTTACACCAGTTTATCTTCCATGCAGCTCATTTTTTTTTAAATCTAAGGGGTTGCAGCTGTGTTTGTGTTCTCCTTTGGATTGTTCATAGTACCCTCCAGTATTATGAATAATAGTAGCAGTGAAATTTCTAGGTAGCCACTAGTTCTACTTTTCTGAGTTCAGTGAGTTGTGTAAATGTTTTCTTTGGTACAGGGTCATACCACCAGCTTGTGAATTGCCATCAATAGCCTAGGGAGTTGCCTAGGTTGTTTGGGGCTTTCCCAAGGACATTTTTGGTTCACAACTCAATTATATGTAACTTTTTTCCAATCCTGGAAACTTTATTTGGTAACAAGAGATGTCCAGTTGGAGTTCTGTCTCCCTTGTTAGTTGATACTTTCATTTATATAATCTTCATATGTGAATATACTATAGGAAACATCTACTGTATTAGATTTCTATATAAGTCCTCAAATGGTTTTAGTTGTCTCTCCTTGAATTACCTCCTTTTCCCCTTGTTCCCTTCCCCCTCCTTTTATCCTCGTGTTCCAATCTGTGTACTTCCCAACCTCCTATAGCATTTTACTCTATTTCTCCTTCCTAGAGAAAGTCATGCCTACTCCATAGCCTATCTTACTCTATACCTAACCTCTTGGGATTCCTCTCCAAATTATCTCTTTCTAGAATTGTAATATAGATATGTCTTGTTACACCCTAACATGGTGGATCATTGCCTTACGGTAATCTATGTAATCTATTATTATAATTTCTTAAGAACTGAAATATCTTTTTAAAGCCAAAATGTTGTTAGGGATTTAAGTATACAAGTTTCAGGTCACCTTAAGGATCACACTTAAGGCAAACAAATTATTACTATAAATATTTATATTTCCATAAGCTAAAAATTTATGTAAAATATCTCTTCATTGGACTGATTTAACAATATTGGCCTGTTTCAATTATATATTGCTTAGATTATTATTTCACACCTATATTTGCCATTATTGCTGATACTTTCCAGATTTCTTGACATTAACTTTGACAATCAGGGCGTTCATTCAAAGAATCTTAACTTCGTTTTCTGTGTCACACATGGAGTAGATATCTTTTGGGGACATGATCTGTTTGACTATATTCCTTCAGTTCTCCTGTCAATTTCCTCCTAATTGCTGATTATACTTGAGGTCATAGATTTAAGCTTGAACATCGAAATATAATGCCTGTGCTTCTTTTTATTTTATATAGATTATTCTATTTACTTACATTTCAAATGTTGTCCTCCTTTCAGGTTTCCCCTCTGCAACTCCCTCATCTCCTTAAATTATTTTTAATAATGTTTTACATTATTATTAATTTAGTCACTATGGTTTTTTTGGATATTTATTCTTTTGTTTTTTGGATATTTTGTGTATTTACCTTTCAATGTTATCTCCACCCAAACCCCTTATCTCATACCTCCTCCTCCTATTTTTATGAGGGTGTGTTCCAAACATCCTCCCAAACCCATCTGCCTGCTCTCAGATTCCCCAACACTAGGGAATCCAAACTTTCGGGGAAGATGACCCTCCAATTCCATGGATGTCTGACAAAGCCACCCTCTACCTATATAGGTGGAACCATGAGTCCATCCCTTTTTGTTCTCAGACTGGAGGTTTACACCCTGGGAGCTCTGATTGAATCATTTGATACTCCTTCTAAAAAAGACCAAAGCACCCACACTTTGGTTTTCCTTCTTCTTCTTGAGTTTCATGTGATCTATGCGTCGTGTGTTAGGCATTGTGAGCTTTTGGGCTAATATCCATTTATCAGTGAGTGCATACCATGTGTGTTCTTTTGTAATTGGGTCACCTCACTCAGGATGATATTTTCTAGCTCCATCCATTTGCATAAGAATTTCATGAACTCATTGTTTTTAATAGCTGAGTAGTACTACATTGTGTAAATGTACCACATTTTCTGTATCCATTCTTCTGTTGAAGGACATCTGGGTTCTTTCCAGCTTCTGGCTATTATAAATAAGGCTGCTATGAACATAGTGGAGCATGTGGCCCTGTTGTATGTTGAAATATCTTCTGGGTATATGCCCAGGAGTGGTATAACTAGGTCCTCAGGTAACGCTATGTTCAATTTTCTGAGGTATTGCCAGACTGCTTTCCATAGTGGTTGTACCAGCTTACAATCCCACCAACAATGGAGGAGTGTTCCTTTTTCTCCACATCCTTGCCAACATCTGCTGTCACCTGTGTTTTCGATCTTAGTCATTTTGACTGGTGTGAGGTGGAATTTAAGTGTTGTTTTCATTTGCATTTCCCTGATGACTAGGGATGCTGAACATTTCTTTAAGTGTTTCTCAACCATTCGAGTTTCCTCAGTTGATAATTCTTTGTTCAGCTCTGTACCCCATTTTTAATAGGGTTATTTGATTGTCTAGAATCTAATTTTTTCAGTTCTTTGTATACCTTGGATATTAGCCCTCTATCAGATGTAGGGTTGATGAAGATCTTTTCCCAATCTGTTGGTTCGTGCTTTGTCCTATTGACAATGTCCTTTGCTTTACAGAAGCTTTGCAGTTTTATGAGGTCCCATTTGTCAATTCTTGATCTTAGAGCATAAGCCATTGGTGTTCTGTTTAGGAACTTTTCCCCTGTGCCCATGTGTTCGAGTTTTCCCCATTTTCTCTTCTATTAGTTTCAGTGTATCTGGTTTTAAGTGGAGGTCCTTGATTCATTTGAAATTGAGCTTTGTACAAGGAGATAAGTATGGATCAATTTGCATTCTTCTACATGCTGACCTCCAGTTGGACCAGCACCATTTGTTGAAAATGCTGTCTTTTTTCCACTGGATAGTTTGAGCTCCTTTATCAAAGATCAAGTGACCATAGTTATGGGGGTTCATTTCTGGGTCTTCTATTCTATTCCATTGATCCTCCTGCCTGTCTCTGTTCCAATATCATGCAGTTTTTTCTTTTATCACTATTGCTTTGTAGTACAGCTTGAAATAGGGGATGGTGATTCCCCCAGAAGTTCTATTATTGTTGAGAGTAGTTTTCGCTTTCCTGGGTTTTTTGTTATTCCAAATGAATTTTAAGATTGCTCTTCATATCTCTGTAAAGAATTGAGTGGAAATTTTGATGGGATTGCATTAAATTTGTATATTACTTTCACCAAGATAGCCATTTTTACTTTATTAATCCTTCCAATCCATGAGCATGGAAGATCTTTCCATCTGCTGAGAACTCCTTCAATTTCTTTCTTCAGGAGCTTGAAGTTCTTGTCATACAGGTCTTTTACTTGCTTGGTTAGATTCATACCAAGGTATTTTGTATATTTGTGACTATTGTGAAGGTGTGTTTCCAAATTTCTTTCTCAGCCAGTTTATCTTTTGTGTAGAGGAAGGCTACTGTTTTGTTTGAGTTAATTTATATGAGCCATGTTGTTAAAGTTGTTTATCAAGTTTAGGAGTTCTCTGATGGAAGTTTTGGGGTCACTTAAGTATACTATGATCTGCAAATAGTGAAACTTTGACTTCTTCCTTTCCAATTTGTATCCCTTTGATCTCCTTCTGTTGCCTAATTGCTCTGGCTAGGACTTCCAGAACTATATTGAACAGGTAGGGGGAGAGTGGGCAGCCTTGTCTAGTCCCTGATTTTAATGGGATTGCTTCAAGTTTCTCTCCATTTAGTTTGATGTTGGCTACTGGCTTGCTGTATATTGCTTTTACTATGTTTAGGTATGGACCTTGAATTCCTGATCTTTCCAAGACTTTTATCATGAAGGGTGTTGAATTTTGTCAAATGCTTTCTCAGCGTCAAGAGATATAATCATGTGGTTTTTTTCTTTGAGTTTATTTATGTAGTGGATTACGTTGATGGATTTCCTTATATTGAACCAACCCTGCATTCCTGGGATAAAGCCTACTTGATCATGATGGATGAGTGTTTTGATATGTTCTTGGATTCAGTTTGAGAGAATTTTATTGAGTATTTTTGCATAGATATTCATAAGGGAGATTGGTCTGAAGTTCTCTTTTCTTGTTGGGTGTTTGTGTGGTTTAGGCATGAGAGTAATTGTGGCTTCATAGAATGAATTGGGTAGTGTTCCTTCTGTTTCTATTTTGTGGAATAGTTTGTAGAGAATTGCTATTAGGTCTTCCTTGAAGGTCTGATAGAATTCTGCACTACAACTGTCTGGTCCTGGACATTTTTTGGTGAGGAGACTTTTAATGACTGCTTCTATTTCTTTCGGGGTTATGGGACTGTTTTGATGGTTTATCTGCTCCTGACTTAACATTAGTAACTGGTACTTGTTTAGAAATTCGTCCATTTCATCCAGATTTTCCAATTTTGTTGAATATATGCTTTTGTAGTAGGATCTGATGATTTGTTGGATTTCCTACATTTCTGTTGTTATGTCACCCTTTTCAGTTCTGATTTTATTAATTTGGATACTTTCTCTCTGCCCTCTGATTCATCTGGCTAAGGCTTTATATATCTTGATGATTTTCTCAAAGAACCAGCTCCTGGTTTTATTGATTCTTTCTATAGTTCTTTTTGTTTCTATTTGGTTGATTTCAGCCCTGAGTTTGATTATTTTCTGCCATCTACTCCTCTTGGGTGTATTTGTTTCTTTTTGTTCTAGAGCTTTGAGGTGTGTTTTCAAGCTGCTAGTGTATGCTCTCTCCAGTTTCTTTTTGTATGCACTTAGAGCTATGAGTTTTCCTCTTAGCACTGCTTTCATTGTGTCCCATAGGTTTTGGTGTGATGTGTCTTCATTTTCGTTAAATTCTAAAAAGTGTTTAATTTATTTTTTTATTTCTTCCCTGACCTCAGCCCGGAAGTCTCTGTGTCTCCCTTTTCATGTCTTATTTTGTTAATTTGGATACTGTCCTTCAGTTAGTTTGTCCAAGAGTTTATCTATCTTGTTGATTTTCTCAAAGAACCAGCTTTTGGTTTTGTTGTATGCATGTTTAATGTATTGGACATGGAATGAATACAGCTAAGTTGGAGTATAAAACACACAGCGAAGTATAGGAGAATCTGGAAGATTCATGGGTATGACATACTCATGGGTATGAGGGAAAGGGATTTTACAGGAAGGAAAGGGCTAAACAGTTTTACAAATACTTCAAGCCCTTGTAAAAGAGGTGAGAATGAAAGGAATAGAGAACACAATTAATTAAAATACTTAGAAGAATGGAACTATGCATCAATCATCTTAACCATGTACTAAAGGGACCCTCAAAATGATAATTTAAATATTTCAAAACCACCTATTCTTCATTGTAGTGATTATGGTCATGGGAAGAAAAAAATGGCACTCAAATTTGATCAGTTATATCAAATTTGATAGAACTGGTATGAACAGGGATTAGGAAAACAAAGATGGACAGTGGATTTGTGTACTCTGAAGGAGACAGTGAAGTTGCCAGATGGAATTAGAGGAAGTTTAGTTAAATGGAAGGAGTTAAAAGTCAGTTAATACAGTCAACATGCCACAGGTCTTCTGGGAGATACCTGGAGACATAGTGCTTTAGCTCACTATACCTCAATGTGTGATATTTCCAACATCTTCTCTTGGCCACACCCACCTGGAAGTCACTGGATTCTGGAAATCATTGAGCAGTGCTTTCTTTCTACAAGTTTACACTGCAGAACAAACCAGATTAGGTGGAGAGCAATTGAAGAGGCAAGCAAGAAATCATCAGTGCACACAAATGTGTGAGTTGTTTCATGAGAACAAAAACAATGAGCAGAATCAAAATTGAGGTTAACACATGGCAGACAACAGAGTACAACATCAGCAAGCAACACTCTAAACCCTAAAAACCTGGCAAAATCTGGAATGTGGAGCAACTTTGCACACTGAACATTTTGCATAAGAGGACATTCACTGTTTACTCTTCAGTTTGTGTGGGGATTTGATTTAATTTCATCTGCATCTCCAAAGGCAGCAAAACCTCTATAAAATACAAGACCCTTGCTTATTTGTACATATAACTTGCTTTTCTACGCAACAACTTATCTCCTCAAAGAGATAAGAATTATTTATCTTTTTGTTATCCCAAAGCCTGTAAGACAATTTCTTGTATAGAATATGTGTGCTAATATTTTATGCTAAAGGATTCACAAATGATACTATTTTCCTGTTCAGAAAACAGCCTCCAATCCACCATTCAGGTAGAATATTATTTCATTTCTCTCTCTCTCTCTCTCTCTCTCTCTTCTTCTCTCTCTCTCTCTTTTTCTCTGTCTCTCCTGGTGTGTGTGTGTGTGTGTGTATTTGTGTGTGTGTGTGAATGTAGATGCAAATCCATTTGTGGTATGTTGTATGTAGGTAGAGGTTACAGAACAAACTTGGATGCTGGTTGTCATCTTCCATTCCTTTTGAGACATGATTTCTGTGGGGCGGTGGGCTGTGGGAAGCAGCTGGGTGCCTGGTTGAGCAAGCCTTGAACCCGGACCTTTACCAAGACGGCAGGTGTTCGGCACTGCCCCCAGGCCCTGGTTCTTTTCATTCAGCTTCGGCCCTCCACAGCCTCTCCCAAAGGGAGGTCTATGACTATCAGTCACGAGGAACAGTGCCTCAGGCCCTCCCACATGTAGATGAGGTATCTCTAAGCTCTCTGACCAAGCCAATAGGCATTATCTGCCAGACCTAACCCACATGCAGATGAGGTATCTCTAAGCTCTCCGACCAAGCCAATAAGCGTTATCTGCTGTCAGACCCTAACCCACCTGAAACTGTATATAAAGGCTCTATTCAGGAGAAGTAAAAGGTGTGTTCAGAATCATCTTGGTGTCCGGGAGTTTTTGTCTCAAGAGCTGTAACACTTGGGGAGAGATCCGCTCTCCCGGAACCTTCCTGGGGCACCAAGCTGCTTCCTTGCCTGCTAGCCGGCTTCTATCGGCCCAGCCCGGGCGGCTCAGCGTGGAGAGACAGGTGCAGCACCTGTAAGTGAACGAGCTGTGACAGCGGAAACTCGAGCAGAGCAGCAGCAGAGGCAGGCAATCTCTCCTTCCTGCTTGCAACTGCACCCTTTTGCCCAAACCTCTCACACCAGGCTGGGCTGAGATCTAACAGACAGCGGAGACATGGGTAGAGGACCCTCCCTGCTCTCACTCTGTCCTCAGCGGAGATCATCGTGGGACACCCTCCGAACCGGGGACCTCAGATTTCTTTTGTTTTTTTTACTTTTTTTTTGTTCATCCAATTTTCTTGTACAGAACTGGAATACAGATGCTTTTACTGTGCATCCAGCTTTATTTTGATTGGGTTATGTTGTGATTTAACTCATTCCCATGCTTGCATGGCAAGTGTTTTCACTTACTGAACCATCTCTCTAGTCCTCAATTATTTCTCCTCTTATTAGAACATGCTTTGATTTGTGATAACTCGTCTTGATCAAATAATTGTCACAATCACTTGAGTCACCAAGTCATGGACTTTATTTTGATGTCAACTTGAGTCATACTTCATGTCAGTTACTGACAATCTGATTCCCTAATATTTTATAATCTTTCTTGGTTTTCATGAAATTAGAAATATCAAATGTTTATCTTTATTTGTCAGTTAAAGTAAGTAAAATTTAAGCTGCTAATGTATCTTATTTCATTGAAGCAATAGCTGATCTGCTTAAACTCCATTCCATCTATCCTCCTCCATTTCTTTGTTAATGGTTTGCTTGTTTCTTGGATGAATATTTCTTCGATTCTTGAATGGTTTCTAATATGTCTTTCCAGGTCACTGAGTTTCTAATTGATCTGGTATTGAACACTCACAGCATCAGTCTAGAGTATATATTCCTGTTTGGTTTTTAGTTGACGAAGCATCAAGAACAAATGGTGACAATATGGCCAGTGGCATCTATAAATCAAGTCAGTTGAAGGGTTAAAAATACAACAGGAAGGGTATGCTTGTTGTGATTTGTATTAAAGATTTCTCATTGACCAGATGTGTTATTTACTTATCTTGAGATGTTATCAAATGAAAACACTAATGATATATGATAAGCAAATATTAAGAGATGTAATTGGGAGAATTGGATGGAAGATCTTTCTTACTTTCCTTTTATTGGTTATTTTATTTATTTTCATTTCAAATGTTGTCATTCTACCAGGTTTTCTCTCCACAACCATCCATCTCATTCCCTGTCCCTTTTGCCTCTATGAGAGTGCTCCCCCACCCACCCACACATCCCCATTCCCACCTCATGCTCTAATGTCCCCTTATGCTGGGGTATCAAGCCTCCACAGGACCAAGGGCCTCCCCTCCTATTAATGCTAGATAAGGCAATCCACTGCTACAAATGCAGCTGGAGTCATGGATCCATCCATGTATATAATTTGGTTGTTGTTTTAGACCCTGGGAGCTCTAGGTGGTCAGGATAGTTGATATTATTGTTTTTCCTATGGCATTGCAATCCCCACTGGCTTCTTCAGTCCTTCCCCTAATTCTTCCATTGGGGTTCCTGGGCTGAGTCTGATGATTGGCTGTCAGTATCTGCACCTGTATTTGTCAGGTGCTGGCAGAGTCTCTCAGGGGACAGCTATACCAGGCTTCTGTCAGCTAGCACTTCTTGGCATGAGTCATAGCGTCGAGATTTGGTGTCTGTAGTGGGATGGATCCCTAATGGGCCAGTCTTTGGATGGCCTTTCCTTCAGTCTCTGCTCCAATTTGTGTCCCTGTCTTTCCTTTTCACAGGAACAATTCTGAGTTAAAAATTTTAGATAGGTGATTGGTAAGAACTTGGTGTGTATGGAAATTCTGTTCCTTCTTATTGTTTTAGACAAACTGTAAATATTGACTACTTCCTAAGATCAAGCTTACGGAAGAAGATTTATGAAATATCACAATATTATCACAGATTTTTAGGATGTTAGAGTGACTACTCTGTGTAAAGTATTCCCTTATTAAAAACTGGCTTCTTACATTTTTATAACATATTACTGAGAAGTAGAATTTCCATAAAATAAATGGGATGTGCATGCTTACTATGAGTTACTTGGAAACAGTTGTTTAATAATAACCTTGAGAGCTAAAAGTTTAAAGTTTTAAAGGCAAAAGCCTATTCTTCTAAAAGCAATTTTGAGATGTTGAGTATAAATGTCAAAATACTACAGGAACTTTGATGCTTCATATAAATAAATTATTCTTCACATACAGAGCATAAAATATAATTTAGTTGACATAAACTTTATTTTATTCACTGTATGTTCAATTGGAGATAAAACCAATAAGAAAAGACACAAACCCAGAAGATAGAGTGACTTTTCTGCATACTGATGAAGGGTAAAATACCTGGGTGGATACTCTTTCAACCACACTTCACCCCTAATGGTCTGAGATCAGGCTCATTGATGGACAAAATCTGTAACTCTTTCAGCTTCAGGATTTTCATAATATTTTCAAAAATTGAGATTCTCATGTAACTTCTAAAATCTTAAATTTTCCTTCAAATAAAGTAAGGAATAATATTTACTTTCTACTTTACTCACAGACACATACACATGCATGCACACATGCAGGTGAGCACATGCACATGTGTGCACACACACATACACACACATAAATGCTTTATATGTAAAATAATGTAGCAAATGCAGAAAGTTATTATATGAGTTAAGCTTGGTTACTTAAATATTTTGAAGGTCTAATACATAACAAAAGTGGGCAAAATTTCAAGAAAATATGATAGGAAATAATAGTTATTTAAAGTGGATATTCTTACAAACATGCCAAGCCAAACAAGAAATCTTAAGTATTGTTAGACTATACAAATTATATATTTATGAGATAAACAAAGCCCATAACCTGGGAATTTGGGCTCCTAGTCTCTGTTCTCACTGTGGGATTTATATCTTGTGAAAAATAAAACTAAATATTAAGGAAGGAGTAGTGGAAGAACAGGAGGAGTTTGCAGCCTTTAAGGGGATAGGAAATCCATAGGAAGACCAACCATCAATTAACCTAGAACACTGGGGCTCTATGAGACTGAACCACCAACTAATAAGAAACATAGCTGGATCTCCATGCACATATGTAGCAGATGTACAGTTTTCTTCATGTGGTTCCCAAACAACTGTAGCTGGGGCTATCCCTAAAGCTGTTGACTGTATATGGGATATATTCTTCTAGCTGGGCTGCCTTGTCTTGTCTTAGTGGGAGAGGATATGGCTAGCCTCACAGAGATTTGATGCCCTGGTAGGGGAATTATTAGGGGAAGCATCCAATTAGTGAAGAAGGGCAGGAGATATGGGGAAAGGATTGTGGGAGAGGGTGATTACCAGGAGGTGGGTAATGAACTGGATATGAGTTGAATAAGTAAAAACTAATTAATTAAAAACAAGCAAAAAAACAATGTTGGGAGCCAACACCTAGCAGAAAGCGGCTAGCATCTTTGCAGCCATCTCAGGCCATATACCTTGACAAGAGACTTGTTTTCAACAGTTCACAACAGTTGAGCACACTCTGATAAACATCTTGTTTTCCTTACATACCTTGTTTTGTTGTTTAGTGCCCTACTGCAAGGCACACATTGTAAAGTGTCTTCAGCTGTATTCCCCTGCTTGTGCTTATATATACTCATGATTTTCTTTCAATAAATGGGACTTTGTCAAAGATCAAGTGAGCATAGTGTGTGAGTTCATTTCTGGGTCCTCATTTCTGTTCCATTGATCTACTTGCCTGTCTCTTACCAATACCATGTAGTATTTATCACTATTGCTCTCTCTATAAGACTCTAGGTCAGGATGTGATTCCGAATTTTGTTGTTAAGATATTATTCTATATTGGAATTTATTATTCCAAATGAACTTGCAAATTGTTCTTCCTAACTCTATGAAAAATTGAGTTGGAATTTTGATGGGGATTGCATTGAATTTGTAGATTGCTTTTTGAAAGATGGTCATTATTACTGTATTAATTTGGCCAATCCATGAGCATGGGAAATCTTTCCATCTTCTGAGATCTTTGATTTCTTTCTTTAGAGATTTGATGTTCTTGTCATATAGATCTTTTACTTGCTTGAATAGAGTCACACTAAGGTATTTTATTTGTTCCTATTGTGAAGAGTGTCATTTCCCTAATTTTGTTCTCAGCCCATTTATCCTTTGAGTAGAGGAAGGCTACTGATTTTTTTGGAGTTAATTTTATATTCAGCAACTTTGAGGAAGTTGTTTATCAGGTTTAGGAGTTCTCTGGTGGAATTTTTGGGGTCATGCAAGTATACTATCATATCATTTGCAATAGTGATAGTTTGACTTCTTTCTTTCCAATTTGTATCCCTTTGACTATGACTTCCAGAACTATATTGAATGGGTAGGGAGAGAGTGGGCAGCCTTTGTCTAGTCCCTGATTTTAGTGGGATTGCTGCAAGTTTCCCTCCATTTTGTTTCATGTTGGCTACTGGTTTGCTGTACATTGCTTTTACTAAGTTTAGGTATGGGCCTTGAAATTCCTTATCTTTCTAAGACTTTTATCATGAAAGGGTGTTTAAATTTTTTCTCACCAACTAATGAGATGATCACATCGGTTTTTTTTGTTTTTGTTTTAATTATTTATTTTTTTGAGATTGTTTTTATAGTGGATCACATCATTGATGGATTTCTATATATTGAACCATTCCTTCATCCCTGGGATGAAGCCTACTTGTTCATGATGGATGATTGTTTTGATGTGTTCTTTTATTCAGTTTGTGAAAATTTTATTGAATAATTTTGCATAAATATTCATAAATGAAATTGGTCTGGAATTCTCTTGTTGAGTCTTTGTATGGTTTAGGTATAAGCATAATTGTGGCTGCATAGAATGAATGTATAATGTTCCTTCTGCTTCTATTTTGTGAAATAGTATGAAGAATATTAGAATTATGTCTTCTTTAAAGGTTTGATAGAATTCTTCACTAAACCCAACTGGTCCTGGGGATTTTTGTTTTTTGTTTTTTTGTTTGTTTTGATGGAGAGATTTTTAATGACTGCCTCTGATTCTTTAGGGATTATGGATCTGTTTGGATGGTTTATCTGTTTGTGAATTAATTTTGGTACCTTGTATGTCTCTAGAAAATTCTCCATTTAATACAGATTTTTCAGTTTTGTTGAATATAGGCTTTTGTAGTAGGATCTGATGGTTATTTTAATTTCTCCAGTTTCTGTTGTTACGTTTCCAGTTTCATTTCTGATTTTGTGAATTTTTATACTATCTTGGTGCCCTCTGGTTACTCTGTATAAGGGTTTATCTATCTTTTTGATTTTCTCAAAGAAACAGCTTCTGGTTTTGTTGATTCATTGTATTGTTCTTCTTGTTTCTACTTGGTTGATTTCAGTCCTGAGTTTGATTATTCCTGCTGTCTAATTCTCTTGAGTTTATTTGCTTGCTTTTGTTCTGGAGCTTTCAAATGTGCTGTAAAGCTGCTAGTATATGTTCTCTCCAGTTTCCTTTTGGAGGCACTCAGAGCTATGAATTTTCCTCTTAGCACTGCTTTTATTATGTTGCATAAGTTTGGGTATGTTGTGCCTTCATTTTCTTTGAATTCTAAAACATCTTAATTTCTTTCTTTATTTCTTCTCTGACCAAGCTATCATTGAGTCAAGTGTTGTTCAGCTTCCTTGTTTATAGGGACTTTCTGTTGTTTTTGTTGTTATTGAAGACCAGCCTTAGTCTGTGGTGATCTGATAGGAATGCATAGGATTATTTTGTCTTCTTGTATCTGTTGATGTCTGTTTTGTGACCAATTATATGATCAGTTTTGTAGAAGGTACCATGAGGTGCTCAGAAGAAGGTATATTCTTTTGTTTTAGTATGAAATGTTTTATATTCATACATACATATATGTATGTATGTATGGGTAAAATCCATTTTGTTCACAACTTCTGTAAATTTCACTGTGACTGTGTTTAGTTTGTGTTTCCATGATCTGTTCATTGATGAATGTAGGGTGCTTAAGTCTTCCACTATTATTTTTGAGTTACAATGTGTGCTTTGAGTTTTAATAAAGTTTCTTTTATGATTGTGGGTGCCCTTTTTCTGGAACATAGATGTTCTGAATTGAGAGTTCATTTTCATATATTTTTTCTTTTGATAAGTATGAAGTGTCCTTCCTTATCTTTTTGTGATTACTTTTGGTTTAAAGTCGATTATATTTGGATATTATAATGGCTACTCCAGCTTGTTTCTTTGGACCATTTGCTTGGACATTTTTTTTCCAGCCTTTTACTCTGAGGTAGTGTCTGTCTTTGTGACTGAGGTGCATTTCCTGTATGCAGCAAAATGCTTGATCCTCTTTAAGTATCCAGTCTGTTAGTCTTTTTATTGGGAATTGAGTCCATTGATGTTAAGAGATATTAAGGAATAATGATTGTTGCCTCCTGCTCTATTTATTGTTAGAAGTGGAATTATATTTGTGTGGCTTCTTTTAGGTTTGTTGAAAGAAGATTATTTTCTTGATTTTTCTAGGTTATAGTTTCCCAATTTCTGTGGTGTTTTCCGTTATTATCCCTTGTAGGGATGGATTTGTGGAAAGGTGTGAAAATTTTGCTTTGTCATTCAAAATCTTGGTTTCTCAATCTATGGTAATTGAGAGTTTTGCTGGGTATAGTACCCTGGGCTGGCATTTGTGTTTTTTTTAGGGTCGTATGACATCTGTATAGGATCTTCTGGCTTTTATAATCTCTGGTGAGAAGTCTGTTATAAATCTCCCTTTATATGTTACTTGACCCATTTTCCTTACTGCTCTTAATATTCTTTCTTTGTTTTGTGCAATTAGTGTTTTGACATTATGTGATGGAAGGAATTTCTTTTCTGGTCCCATCTATTTGGAATTCTGAAGCCTTCTTATATGTTTATGGGCATCTCTTTTTTTCAGGTTTTTTCTTAATTTTTTTGAGATATTTCTGGCTCCTTAAATTGGGAATCTTTGCTCTCTTCTATACCTACTATTCCTTAGGTTTGACTTCTCAATGTGTCCTGGATTTCCTGGATGTTTTGGGTTAGGAACTTTTTGCATTTTGCTTTTTCTTTGACATTTGTGTTTGATGTTTTCTATGGTATATTTTACATATGAGATTCTCTTTCTATCTTTTGTATTCTGTTGGTGATGCTGAACTATGCTCCTGATTATTTCCTAGGTTCTCTATCTCAGTGTTGTCTCCCTTTGTATGTCTTTATCTTCCTTTTAGATCCTGTGGTTTTGTTCAATTCCTTTTCCTGTTGTTTGTGTTTTCCTGTTATTCTTAAGGGGTTTTTTGTGTTTTGTCTTTAAGGACTTCTACCTGTTTACCTGTGTGTTGGGGTATCTAGGACTTGCTGTGAGGGGAGAACTGGGTTCTGATGATGCCAAGTAGCCTTGGATTCTGTTGCTTAGGTTCTTGTGCTAGCCTCTTGCCATCTGGTTATTTCTGGTGTTAGTTGGTCTTGCTTTCTCTGACTGGAGCTTGCCCCTTCTGTGGGCCTGTGCTTTTAGGTATGTCAGCATTCCTCAGGGGACCAGCTCTTTCTGGGCATGATTTGTGCATTAAGGGTTATGAGGCAGTCTTAAGCCCAGAGTATAGATGGAGATGTTAAGCTAATTGATTCTTTAAAAAAAAAAAAAAAAAACAATTCTTCTTTCATATATTATATCCTGACTGAAACTTTTCTTCCCTGTCCTCCCCTATGTCTCTTCTCCTACCTCTCTACTTCCCTGCATCCTTTCTTCTTCTCTTCCTATCATAAAAGAGTAGATTACCCAAGGACTTCAACCAAACACAGCACAAGAAACTTATAATAACATAAATGGGTGTTTTATTTTGTCAAAGGTTTTTTCAGCATCTAATGAGATGATCATATAATTTCTTTCTTTGAATTTGTTTATATAGTGGATTTCATTGATGGTTTTCCTTATATTTTACCATCCATGCATCCCTGGGATAAAGCCTTGATTTTGATGAATGATGGTGTTGATGTATTCTTGGATTTCATGTGCGAGAATTTTTTTAATACTATCTTTAATCTTTTTAGATGATACAGTAATAATCTCCTTTCTGTTCTCCCTTCCAACAGTTCCCCATCCCATTCCTCCTCCCCCATCTCCAAGAGGATGTACCCACACCCTTACAACCCCTACATTCTCCCCATTCCCTGAGGCCTCAAAGTCTCTTAAAAATTAGGTGTTTCTCTCATTGAAGCTAGAGCAGGCAGTCCTCAGATGTGTATATGTTGGGAGCCTTGGACCAGCTAGTATATGCTGACTGGTTGGTGGCTCAGCATCTGAGAGATGTCAGGGGTACATGTTAGTTTAGACTTCTGGTCTTCCTATGGGGTCACCCTACTCCTTAGTTTCTCCAGCCTTTCCCTAAACCTACCTCAGGTGTCCCCATCTTCTGTTCATTGGTTTGGTATAAGTATCTGCTTCTGTCACAGTCAGCTGCTTGTTAGACCTCTTGGGGGGCAGCCATGCAAGGCTCTTGTCTGTAAGTGCATCATAGCATCAGTAGTAGTATTAGGTCAGAGAGCTTCCCTTGAGATAGGTCCCAGTTTGGACTGGAAACTGGACCTCCTTTTCCTCAGGCTCTTCTCCCTTTTTGTCTCTCTAGTTCTTTTAGACAGGGACAGTTCTGAATCAGAGTTTTTATCTGTTGGAAAAGCAATCCTATCCCTCTACTTGATGCTCTGTCTTTCTACTGGAGGAGCTTTCTAACGTTCCTATTCCCACTATAGAGAATCTCATTTAAAGTTCCCCTTCTTTGAATCTTGAGATTCTCTCATGTCCTAGGTCTCTGGTACATTCTAGAGATTACCTCTACCTCTGACCTACTGACTTTGTATATTTCCATTCATTCTGCTGGCCCATGGGGCTTTACTTCTTTTTCCTCCAATATCTGACTATGTTCTCCTTCTCCTCCTGAGAATTTTATCATCAATATTCATAAACAACATTGGCCTGATATCTCTTTTTTGTGAGGTTTCTGTGTAGCTTAGGTGTCAGAGTAATTGTGGCTTCATAGACAGAAATTGGTAGCACTCCTTCTGTTGCTATTTTGTGGAATAGTTTGAGAAGTATTGAGAAATCTTCTCTGAAGGTCTGTTAGAATTCTGCACTAAAGCCATCCGGCTCTGAGATATTTTTCTGGAGACTTTTAATGACTGTTTTTATTTCCTTAGGGGTTATGGGACTATTTAGATAGTTTATCTGGTCTTGATTTAACTTCAGTACCTGGTATCTGTCTAGAAAATCATCCATTTCATTGAGATTTTCCAGTTTCTTTGAGTATAGGCTTTTGTAGTAGGATCTAATGATTTTTTTGAATTTCCCTAGTTTCTGTTGTTATGTCTCCTTTCTCATTTCTGATTTTGTTAATTTGGATACTGTCTCTGTACCCTTTGGTTAGTCTGGCTAAGGGTTTATCTAACCTGTTGAATTTTCTCAACCAACCAGCTCTTAATTTTCTTGATTATTTGGATAGTTCTCTTTGTTTCTACTTGGTTAATTTTGCTCCTGAGTTTAACTATTTCAATGTTTTGCTTCTGTCTGTTCTAGAGCTTTCAGATGTGCTGTTAAGTTGCTAGTGAAGATCTCTCTAATTTCTTTATAAGGTACTCAGTGCTATGAATTTTTCTCTTATCACTGCTTTCATTATGTCCCATAAGTTTGGGTATGCTATACCTTCATTTTCAGTAAATTCTAGAAAGTCTTTAATTTCTTTCCTTAAGCTTCAGTTAGGCAAAGAACACTTGAAGGGATTAAAGTAGCAGAATAAATTTCATTTTACTTTTCACTCTCCATTTTAAGTTAATTGTTCTCAAAGTGACTTGGCTCCCACCCATGAGTTCTGTGAAAAACCACAAAATAGTATTAGTAGTTGTAAAATACACATAATAACAGGGTTGGATAAGAAACAAGAGTTTTTCATAGGTCAAGACTCTCCTTTTTGATCTGTTGTTCCTCCTTGTGGTTTGACCAGATGTTATGAATCAATCAGTTTAAAGGCCAACATTCCTTTACCCTTTCATGTAATACCAAGGCTTGGAAACCCCCCACTTGCAGTTTTTTCCTTTATAAACCACACTCCCTATATTTGGGACTTCTATCCTGTGGCATCAGTAAGATTTGTGGCCCAGGCTTAAGCCCAAATAAAAACTCTCATGTGCTTCATCAGAGTTGTGGTTCCTGGTGGTGGTTTTGGAAGTCTTCAATCTGGGCATAGCACACTGTCAAAAGGACAAAACAGCCACCTGCAGATTGGGAAAAGATCTTTGCCAATCTATATCTGATAAAGGACTAATATCTAAAATACACCAAGAACTCAAGAAGTTAAACTACAGAAAACCAAATAAACAATTAAAAATTAGGGACAGAGCTAAACAAAGAATTCTCAGCTGAGGAATCTTGACATATGCTCCACAATGTTCTTAGCAAACTTACTTATAATGTCCAGAAGCTGAAAATGACCCAAATATCCCTCAATGGAAGAATGTATACAGAAAATGTGTTACATTTAGCAATGGAATACTACTCAGCTATTAAAAATGATGACTTCATGAACTTTGTAGGCAAATGGATGGAACTAGAAAATATCAAAAAAATGAGTGAGGTAAACCAGACCCAAAAGGACATGCATGTTGTATACTCACTGATAAGTGCATATTAGCTCAAAAGCTCAGAATACCCATGAGAAAACTCAAAGACCATCTGAAGCTTAACAAGAAGGAAGGCCAAAGTGTGGATGCTTCAAACCTACTAAGAAGGGAGAACAGAATAATCACAGCAGGCAGAGGGAAGGATGGATCTAGGTGGGAGATGGGAAAAAGGGGACAGGGACCAAGTGGGGGAAGAGACAGAAAAGAAGTTCATAGGAGTAGCAGAATGAATAGAAATAAATAACAATGGGGGGTGGAGCTTGGGGAACCACTAGAAAGTTGCAGATGCCAGGGATGCTAAGATGTGCCCATGACCCAATGGGGATGACATTAGCCAAAATACATAACGCATGAGATAGAACCTGAAGAGACCACCTGGAGTAGATAGATATGTCCCTTATTGGAGGGATCCACCCATCCAAAAATTTTAAAGCCAAATTGTCCTTTGTAACCACCTGATTCCGTCAGTCAACAGGTCTAGCAAGAGAGAGAGTGGGGATGGAGGGGCAAGAGAGGCGAAGAAGGGAGACAAGACAGAAGGTCTGATCAAGTCTCATTTTATTGAAGGAAATCCTGGGTATTTATACACTTTACACTTGTCTTGTCCTCATGGATTGTGGGAAAAAATGCGCATGGGCCTCTGCCTGCACGCAATCCTGGGACCACAGCAGCACCAGGGCAGGCAGTGGCAGAGTCCTGGAGTCTTTCCCCGCAGGCAGGGCAGGTCCACATATTGGAGAAACTCTGACTGAAGTTTCAAAGCTGAAAGCCTTGCCATGGCAGGCCCAGAAGGCATGTGGACTGAGTTTCCAAAGAGAAGTCCCATGGCGTGATAGTTGGATCTGGATGTGAATACGCCCCACAAAAAGCCAAGGGGAGCTGGCTTAAATAGAGAGTGGGAAGGAGGAAGGAAAAGGGAGGAATAACTTAATTAGCTATGCCCCCTGGCCTTTAGATCTCATGAATATGGAAATCTGTTAGTCATACTCTCTACCTGGATGTTAGCAAATCTCTCTGGGAGGAGATACTCTGAGCCAAAGGTGTCTGCAAGATGCAGACTAATGGGGATATATGTAGGCTGCATGTGGGGGTCGTTTGGAATGTGGGAGCGATGAGAAGATAAGTGCTGTCCCTGACAGACTCTCTGTTGGGTCTCTGGTTACCTCAGAATCATTGCTCTACCAGTGAGACCAAACCACCTCTTTTCGGCCCCACAGTGGACAAGCAGGGAAACACAGCTGAAGGCACTATGTCATGTGCCTTGCAGCTGGGGGCACTAAACAACGAAAAAGATATGTTAGAAAAACAAGATGTTTATCAGACTGTGCTCAGCTGTTGTGAACTGTTGAAAACAAGTTTCTTATCAAGATATATGGCTCTAGATGGCTACAAAGATGATAGCCACAGTTTGCTAGGACGTGGCTCCCAACAGTCTTTGTCTAAAGAAAATACAGAAACAAAAATGGAGCAAAGGCTGAAACAAAGGGCATCCAGAGACAGACTCACTGCAATCCATTCCATCCATAGACACCAAACTCTGACACTATTGCTGATGCCAAGATGTGTATACAGACAGGAGCTTGCTATAGCTGTCCTCTGAGATGCTCTGCCAGCACCTTACTAAGACAGAAGCAGGTACTCACAGCCATCCATTTGACTGAGCCTGGGAACCCAAAGGAAGAGTTAGGGGAAGGACTGAAGAAGCTGGAGGGGATTGAAACCCCACAGAAAGAACAACAGTATCAACTAATTAGACCCCTCAGTGCTTCTAAGGATTAATTGATCTAATTCCAAGGTTTAATCCTCCCTTAGTTTAGTTGATTTAAGAGCCTGAACCATTGGTGTTCTGTTCAGGAAAATTTCCCTTGTGCCAATGATATATTTGATACTCTTTTGTATTTTCTCTTCTAATAGATTCAGCTTATCTGGTTTTATATGGAGGACCTTGATCCACTTTGACTTGAACTTTGTACAAGGAGATAAAAATTAATCAATCTCCACTCTTCTACATGCAGACTGCCAGTTAGACAAGCACTATTTGTTATTTTCATAGCAGCCTTATTTATAATAGCCAGAAGCTCGAAACAACCCAGATGTCCATCCAGAAAACAATGGATACAGAAAATGTGGTTCATTTACAGAATGGAAAACTACTCAGCTATTAAAAAATGAGGAAGTCATGAATTGTTGCAGGCAAACAGATGGAACTAGAAAATATCATCCTGAGTGAGGTAACCCAGGCCCAAAAAGACATGCATGGTATGGACTCTCAGTATATTCTTTTGTCCATACATATAAAGAGAAAAGGGATATAGTTACATATCCACAGATACTAATCTCCTTGTAAGGGAAGAATTAAAGAAATCATGTCCTTTGATCTCAAATGTAGGAACAAAGGCAAGGAGATACGGTGAAATCCCATCTCAACTGATAATGATAATTGTTTAAAAATGCTTTAATAGCTTTGATTGTTTTAACTATCAAAATGAAGTTGGTTATAAGGTTGGTGGTATTAATAACATTACTAATCCTCTGGGAGAGCGATCAGAGTGGAGCAGGCCCTAAGAAAAGGGAGGCTACAAAATTGAACCAATCAATTTTGGGTTACCAGAACAAGGAATGATATTTTTGGAGAGATGCTCTGTATTTGTGTTAACAAAAAAGGAGAAAGGAATTTGGATCCTTTTCAAAATAATATGGATCAAATATGTTAGGGCAAGAGCCCTTGAACATCTTGGCTACAGACAAGAAAGGAAAATTCAAGAAGACCAAATAGGACAGGTATCATAAATTCATATGAAATCCATATGAAAACAACTCAGAAACTGACTTAGACATAAAAATGTCTCTAGCCAAAATTTCAGCTTAAATTAGCCAGTAAATCTTGTTGGTTATAGAATCCAAATCCTTAAATTTCATCATGCCATCCTTCACTAAGCATGAATGGAGACAGATGACCCAACGATATGAGGAATATTGGGGACTGTCCAGGTAGTCAGGTGTCTCTACAAATTGTATAAGTTTTGGAAGCTATGTTTTGTGTTTCCTATATATTCAGGTAATATTTAACTCCTTCTAATATCTCTGATGGGATTGAAACTATTTCTAATCTCATAATTGAGCTTAATTATTTAACATTAAAGAAGATATTCTAGATTTGAAAAGATGGTTTTCAGATAGTATTGCAAGTTAAAATCAAATATAATTCAGGTATAAAATAGTAAACCCTTTAGGTTAGGATAGATGATAGACTAGTTCATCTAAATTACCAAATATAATGGACTAGATGTTATAAGTATATATCATACCTTATAATTTACACAATTATTATAATTATGTTCAACTTATATTTGAGAGAAAAGAACCTTTCTAATTGGACAAAAAGAGGAAATGTAGTGAGTTTGACCTAAACCTGTTTATATTCTTATGTGGGTCCCGGTCCGGGTGAGGTCCCACAAGGATCTCCGAAGGCGGGTGGGAATGTCGGTTGCCTCTGCCCACTAGTGGTCCAGAGGGATGGAGTCTTGGTAGGGGAAGTCCGCTGCTGCTTCTGCCGCTGCAGCTGCCTGCAGCCTCTGTGTTACAGCTCTTTGAAAAGTGTTACAGCTCTTTGAAGTGGCCCCAGTGAGGCACCAGCTGGCCAGTGAAGAGGGGAGAGACCTTGACAGAAGCTCTCAGACAACAGGATGAATCTCTCACGCCTTTACTTTTGATTTGGGTCCATATATATGCAGTCTGACTTGGGTTAAGGTTGGGGGCAGGTAGGTGGCAGGTAACCCCCTATTGGCTTGATCTGAGAGCTTGGGAATGTCTCATCTGCATGATGGTGCTATTCATACATGATGGATGACCATGGAACTCTCTGTGGGAGGGAATGTGGAGGGCTGAAGCGGGGACAGCCAGGCCTAGGAAGACCTTGAACACTTTCCGTCCCAGCAGATATATTGGGGTGCCAGGGTTCTGAAAGCTCATTCAACCCGGCACCTGACTTTCCACAGCTCACTGCCCCACATTCTTATATTAATTTGGGTCCTCAAAATTGTTTACAAGAGAGAATCAGCACTGAGAGACCCTGCTCCCTGTTGGTTCTGATTGGTAAATAAGGATGCTGTCAGTCAATGACTGGACAGGGCAGAGAGAAGCAGGACTTCAGGATTCCAGAGCTTGGGACCTAGACAGGGAGAAGGAGATCAGCCATGCTTGGTGGGTATAGAGGAGAGGAGACATCATGCCTAAGAAAAGTAGAGGACAGGGAAATTTAGCCTTCATGTGAAGGAGCTTGGAGAGTGTGTCTCAAAGGACAGCCCAACTGGGACCAGGGCAGTCAAGGTAGAATATAAAATTTAGTCAGTTATAACTCTGTATTTTTGGTGGGAGGTGGATTGACAATATGGAGGTTAGGAGATGACTCGTCTATTGTGCTGTTTAAGGCATATCAAAATATAATGACTGCATGTCTTTGATTCAGAAACATTAAACATTGAGGGAGTAGCAAACATATTGCTGGAATTTATTAATTAAAAAATAATTCACAAATACCCTTTGGACCAGATATCCTGAACCTGGAGCTCCAGAGTCAGCTCTAGTGTGTTGCTCAGTTGAGGGGTAAGGCCTGGTATCCACAGTGGCTCAACTGGTGAGGGCAAGGATAGCACCCCTTCTCTAATAATCTCTGAGCCAGCTCTCCTGACTGCTGCAGATGGAAGAGGTGTTGAGGGGAAGGCATTATCTCCTCACACACGATGTCTCATAGCAGACAAGTCAAAGGACCAACTCTTCCATCCTCATTCCCTGGGGGCCAATTCATCCATACTCCTGCCATCAGGATTAGCTATAATGTGCTGCCCAGGCATGGTGCAGGGCCTCTCTCCAGAGTGCTGCAGCCAGTTATAGGTGGAGTCAGCTCTCCAAAGCACCACATCCAGTGAGGGGCAGCACCAGCTTTGCACATATATATGTGCATGGGCATATATGTGGATCCTAGTGGCATCTCAGAGTAGGGGAATCCACATGATTTTAATGGTAATGAGATCCATGGGCATTGGCACAGACACCAACTGCTGCATGGCCAGGGGCCCAGGCATGGTCTTCAGCAGCAGCATGTTCTGCGACTAAAACTTGGGCCTAAGGTGGCAGGGTAGGCTGGAACTAAACCATGACCTTAGGTAGTAGGGAAGTTTACTCACAACAGGTTATTTCTCTTCACCTTCGTGTCTCCAGTTCTACCTCTCTTCATAATGCTCAAACTGTTCAGCTTTACTATCTTTCCTTTCTGTCTACCACATACTTTCATATTATTGTGGTTCACACTGAGGACAGGCCTCATGACTGGGAGGTGTGTGGGTGTCTTCCTCTGCTTATGCCATGTGTCCTCAGTCATTTCTGTGTGCCATGGAGCAGGTGGGTCTCTGAATATTCTCTGCCTGCTCATACACTGTGCCTTGGCTTGGGCAGCACAGTAATGCAAATATTGTCTTTGCCAAATCACTTGATTCACTCAGTAAACTTTATTTTCAGGGCAAGTTCATTCCTATAACTCCATGTATCCTAAGTGAACACACCAGGACAAGGATCTGTCTTCAATAAATAATATTGAGAGACCAAGATATGCACACAAAGAAGAAAACAACATATCCTATAACTTCCAGCCACAAAATATCTTCAAAATAAATAAAAGACTTAAATGAAAACACAAAGTATAAAAATAGTAGAGGACAAAAAAAGAGATACTTGAAGACATTGCATTTCAATAGTGGAGTGTTTCTTTTTTTCTTTGTTTTGCTAAAGACTCCAGAGAAAGCATAAACAAAACCACAGAAACAAAAGAAAAAACTTGATTTTCTAAAGGTAGAAAGGCAAAAAATAGTCCACAGAATAAAAAGTAAAATTTACAATACAGTAAAAGTATACAAATTTTGCATCTAAAATGGGTTTAATTTCTAGAATATGAAAACAGCTACAGAACTCAATAGTAAATAATTAATAAAGAGGGACAGGTGAGATGTCCTGTATGGGTAAATGAGCTTGTTCAAATTTTGGGACCTACATGATGGAAAGAGGGAACTGATTTCTGTAGATTATTCTCAGAACACTAACACCATAAATAAGTAAATGATTGCAAAAATAACTCATGGATATAATGAAAACTTAAAAAATAATTGGGTCAATAGAAATAAGTAGGAATTTCTGAAAATGTAGCATAAAATATTTTGTAGACAGTACATAAGGGACAACTCATAAATGAGTGAACAATGACCGTTAGATATTTTAGGAAGTTACAATTAGATAAGAACAAGTAGCTGAGATGTGCTATTGCCAAAAGGGTTACTATTGATAGAAATAATGTATTATGTATTTGAAATTGTTTTTAAAAATAAAATGGAAAGGCTAGAAGGAAGTATTTCAAAAGTTATTTTTATTGCAAATAAATAGTACTTGTGAAGTCAGACATTCATAAACAAATGTAAACATTTTACAGTACATATTATGTATAGAAACATTCCTGGTACCTCATTAATACAACTTTTGCATTGTTTGTTTACATCATTATCAAGAAATTTAACTTCTAGAACAGAAACAAGATTGGTCCCCAAGGTTAGTTAATTACCTTTTCCCTACAAACACAGTAGATCTTCAACTATACTCTTGGGGACTCTCAGAGCTCTCTAAGTCTCTATAATTCTCCCTATACCATATGCACTAGTCTCTGAAACCCAATGTAATACAGAAGGGAGCCACTGTATTCCATTCTGTATTAGACACTACTTTCTTTATGTGTGGCAGTCATTGTTAACACATATAGGTCTTTGGGCTATCCTGAAGATTAGCTGTGAGCCTTCAATAAAGGTGAGAAAAAATGCACAAAGATAAAAATCACATTGATTCACTTTTATCTAGCAAGCTCTTCATGGTTTCCTTTACAGATTCCTGTATTTCATATACAGACACAACTTGTGAACTGTAGGAGAGAAGTCTTGCCTTGTTTTCCTGTAGAATGCATTCCTAGTAAGGGTAGGTCACTCTTCCAAGGAAAGAGGAAGAATGCATGGTGAATTCAGAACTTTGTCTGTGTGCAAGTTCTGCTCCCTGCTTGTTTAGCTGTAAATGTTGTCCATTCCTTAAGAGAGAAGGATGCTGGAAAAGGATTTGTGAAATATCACATAGTAGGTTTTTAAGATGTTGGAGTAACAATTATGCATAAAATATTTCCCTACTAAAAACTGGCTACTTACTTTTCATAAGCATATTAATGAGAAGTATAATTCACATAAAATAAATGGGCTATGTATACATGCTATGAGTTACTTGAAAACTGTTGTTTAATAATAGTTTTGAGGGCTAAAACAGTTTAAAGGCGAAAGTCTATTATTCAAAAACTAGTTTTGAGATGTGAAATAGAGGTATAAATGTCAAAACACTGCAGGAAATTTGATGATTCATATAATAATTTATTCTTCTCAGAAAGAATATAGAATATAATTTGGTTATGTTCACTATATGTTCAGTTTAATTAGAGATAAACCCAATAAGAAAAGACATAAACCCAGAAGACAATCTTTATGTATACTGATGAAGGGTTAGTAATAAATCAATAACTCTCAATCACATTACAAATCTTAGGCTGTGAGGTCAGGCTCATTGTTGAGTGGAATCTGTAACTCTTTCAAATTGAGTGTTTTTCATAATATTTAAAAAATTAAAATTATCATGTAATTTCTTAGATCTTAAGTTTTTCTACAAATAAAGTAGGAATGGTACTTGATTAGTTGATTCTACTTTACTCCACAACCTCATTTGTAAATAACATAGAAAATTATGAAAGTTACCTTATGAGATAATATTAGGCACTTAAATGCTTTAAAGTATAGACATATAATTAAAGTGCATTCAAGGAAATGATGAGAGGAAATGATACTTATTTAGAGTGGATATCCTTTCATATATGTCAAGTCAAACAAGAAAGTTTAAGTATCATTAGACTATAAAAACAATATACATTTGAGATAAACAAACCACACAACCTTTAAACTTCATCTCCTTGATCTCTGTCCTTGCTGGGAGAAAATATCCTGAGAAAAATAAAACTAAAAATTAAGAAAAGCAGAGTGATTTATCTAAAAATGAGGATTACATTAACAACACTTTTGAAAAGATTGGTCTATGTAGGACTGCATGACCAGCATTGGTAGTCTTAGAATGAAAACTACTAGAGGATCATGAGAAGACACAGGCGACACCAGTGGCCCAACACACAAAGTGAAATTTAAAGAGTATTTTTTATGACTGACTTAAGCTTTCCCAGAATTAAAGCCTCTAGGCTACTATCACATAGTATTAACAACATGATGGATGGTAGTCACTAAACCATGTTTAAAGGTGAGCATTTTATTGTCTGTGATAGATTATTTTGTTTTTGCAATAATGTCCCAAAGTAGGCCTCATTACTGTCTTCATTTTTCAGATGCCAATATGATGTTTAGGGGAGTTAGATGGTTTCTAGGTAGTTAGTGGATGATCTGGTATATAGCTATTCCAAGAACTTGAACTCTCTGTAGTTTAGTTAATGATATGTCTTCATTCTAAACTGATTCTGAGGATGAACATTCTTCTACTATACCCATAAGTTCAACAATACTAGTAATTGCAAAGTAGAAAAATACTGATTCAAGTTAAAGCCTCCTGTGACCTAATCACACCTTCATGCTAATGGATATATCCTTATCCATCTGTTATCTCAAAACATGAGAATATGTGTGGGAAAAAAGTTAAGACGCAATTCAGAGTTCATTACTTCATTTATAACCTTCTAGTATTCAGAAGAAACATTTCACAGGATATGAATTAATTTCTTGATTTCTATTTGACGAGAACAGCAATATAGTATCCAAGAGGAAAATATCAAACAATGTGCCTCTCAGTTCACTGTGATTAAACAAAATAAAACAATTATTCATTACAATTATGTTAAATTACTTTGGACTGCTATATTGCAATTGGTTAAATATTTACCAGAATCCAGAACAGAAACTGGTAATTATTTTATTAAAAACACAGAAAATTTATATCTATGTGGTGGAAAATTTGCTTGGATGTAATACTTTATCAAAGGCATGCTATTGACACAGAACAGCTTGCCTCTATATTATCTTTTGGAAAGTAAATACAATAGCGTTAGTTTTATACAGCCCAGGAAAAGTGAGCAGGTACTTAGACACATTAAAATAAACAATTTTTTTCCAATCTGTGGATTGCCATTTTGTTCTATTGACAGCGTCCTTCACCTTTTCAATTTTATGAGGTCCCATTTGTCAATTCTTGATATTAGAGCATAAGCCTTTGGTGTTCTTTTCAGAAAATTTTTTCCTTGTGCCAATGTGTTCCATGTTCTTTCCCAATTTCTCTTCTATTAGATTCATCCTATCTGGTTTTATGTGGAGGCCCTTGATTCACTTGGACTTGACTTTTGTACAAGGAAATAAGAATGGGTCAATTTGTATTCTTCTATGTGTTGACCGACAGTTGAACCAGCACCATTTGTTGCTGTCTTTTTATTCCACTGGATAGTTTTGGCTCCTTTGTCAAAGATCAAGTGACCATAGGTGTGTGGGTTCATTTCTGGGTCTTCAGTTCTATTCCATTGATCTACCTGTCTGCCTCTGTACCAATACCATGTAGTTTTTATTGCTATTGCTCTATAGTATAGCTTGAGATCAGGGATGATTTTTCCCAAAAAAGTTCTTTTATAGTTGATAATGGTTTTTGATATCCTGAGTTTTTTGCTATTCCAGATAAATTTGAGAATTGCTCTTTCTATCTTTGTAAAGAATTGAGTTGGAATTTTGATGGGGATTTCATTGATTCTGTAGATTGCTTTAGGTAAGATGGCCATTTCTACTATGTTAATCTTGCCTATCCATGAACATGGGAAATCTTTCCAGCTTCTGAGATCATCTTCAATTTCTTTCTTCAGCGACATGAAGTTCTTGTCTTATAGATCTTTCGATTGCTTAGTTAGCATCACACAAAGATACTTTATATTATTTGTGACTATTGTAAAGGATGTCTTTTCTCTAATTTCTTTATTACTCCACCTTTTGTTTTTTCCTTTCTTAAAATTAAATTATTTTTAATTTAATTATTACATTCCAAATGTTGCCCCCCTCATTTCATGTTCCTCCTCCCAGAGTTCTTCACCACATCTCTCATCCTTTGCTTCTGAGAAGGTACTACACACACCCACTCAGCCACCCACACACAGGTAACACCCCCAGCATTCCCCTTCCCTGGGATTTCAAGTCTCTACAGTATTAGACACTTTCTTTCCCTCTGAGGTCAGACAAGGCAGTCCTCTGCTATATATATGCTATAGGCCACAGGACAGCCCATGCATGCTCTTTGGTTGGTTTCTTAGTCTCTGGGAGATATGAGAGGTCCAGAGTAGTTAATTGAAGCATAGGGGTCCCTGACTTCTGTCCAAAGTTTGGCTGTAAGTATCTGCATTTGTTTCAGTCAGATGCTGGTACAACCTCGCAGAGGACAACCATGTTAGGCTCCTTTCTGTAAGCAAAACATGGCATCAGTAACAGTGTCAGGATTTGGTGCTTGCACATAGGATGGATCACGTTGGGCCTGTCACTGGTCAGCCATTTCTTCAGTGTCTGCTCCATTTTTGTCCCTGCATTTTTTTTAGACAGGAATAATTTTAGGTCAAAAAGTTTGAGGTAGGTAGGTGATCCCATTCCTCCACTGGGGGGTGGAGAGCTGTCTCTCTACTGGTCTTAAAGATTTTTAAAAATTAATTCTATGTTTATATGTGCTTTGTCTATATGTATGCCTTTATACAATGTATGCCTCATGCCTGAGCAGGCCAGAAGAGGGTCCTCTTATAATGGGCTACAGACAGTTGTGAGCTGCCATGTAGTTGCTGGCTCATTTGGAATAGAGAGCCACGGTGTATTGCTACTTCTCCATCTCCTTATATTATTCTTTTTTTATTTAACAAAAATTAAGGGCTTCTGTTGATTAATTGATGTCATTGATGGAGAACGTGACAGAAGTGACATGGTTTGTCCTGCTGGGACTCAACAATGACCCAGGACTGCAGTTTCCCCTCTTTATCACCTTCTTCCTCATCTACACCATCACCGTGGTGGGGAATTTTCGGAACGATCCTGCTGATTCTCCTTGACTCTCGCCTCCACACTCCCATGTATATTTTCCTAAGTAACCTGTCCTTAGTGGACTTCTGTTACTCTTCAACAGTTACTCCAAAGGTCATGGCTGGATTCCTTACGGGAGACAAGATCATGTCCTACAATGCTTGTGCCTCTCAGATATTCTTTTTTGCAACCTTTGCCAATGTGGAAACTACCTTTTGGTCTCAATGGCCTATGACCGCTATGCAGCAGTGTGTAAGCCCCTACATTATGCCACCACAATGACAACACATGTGTGTACGTGTCTAGTCATTAGCTGTTATATCTGTGGTTTCCTGAATGCTTCTATCTATACTGCAAATGCATTAAGTCTTTCCTTCTATGAGTTAAATGTGGTCCATCATTTTTTCTGTGACATTCCAGCTGTTATGATTGTATCTTGTTCTGATAGACATGTTAATGACCTGGTTCTAATTTCTGTAGCCAGCTTCAATATCTTTTTTGCTCTTATATTCATCTTAATATCCTACACGTTCATTTTTACTAACATACTAAAGATGCATTCAGCTGCAGGATATCGCAAAGCTCTCTCCACTTGTACTTCACACTTCACAGCTGTCTCCATTTTCTATGGGACGCTAATATTCATGTACTTGCAGCCCAGCTCCAGTCATTCTATGGACACTGACAAAATTGCATCTGTGTTCTATACCATAGTCATCCCCATGTTGAACCCTCTGGTCTACAGTGTAAGAAACAAAGAGGTAAAGAATGCATTCACAAAGATTTTATTGAGGTCAAAATAATGTTTAGAGCTTTTATTTTCCCTTTTCTGGATGCAAAACACATGGATTCATTCATTTCACCTTAACTTTATACTGAATCACATTTTCCTACCCTACACTGAAGACAAGAAATTAAAGTGATGTCTTCCTTTTTTACAATAATGTTTTGGCTATCAAAAAGGTAAAATCTTGTTCAGAATAATAAAGCATGCATAAAATGTTTATGATAACTTTTGGTCAGCTTGTTAAAAAAACCTAATTGACTATATTATCATATTCAATCCTTTTCCATATAATTTTTTTCTGTAACATCAATACAAATTTATTTAAGCAAGTTTATGAAAAACCCATTTTAAAAGATAAACATAATTTATATGAATGTATGTCAGAATTTTTGCAGTAAATTACAACATAGATTTCATATATGTCTAAGTTTATGTTCAGTTAATTGTGCTCATTTCATAGGGTATCCTGACGGACATAGCAAACATTTTGTGCTTATTTAATGTCTAGAATATGAGGTTGTATTTAAAACTGATACTTGAAACAAGTTGACTTAATTAAAAAATGTCAATACTTATCACCCTCCTACTTATTAAGGCTCACCTGGAAAGAGACAAAAGTCATGGAAAAAAGAGCTACCTCTTCCTTTAAATGAGTGTTTGAGTGAGATTTATCAGCCAGTTCCTTCTCCCTTATCCTCTCATTTTCTCAGTCTCCCAGACATACGCTATTTACATTTTCCCTTCATCATTATCAGCTATTTGAGCTCAAGTGGAATCATTCAGCTACTCTTCTTGGCTCTTCATTTTAAAAATGATTAAATACAAGTCTTCTATGTTCCTTAATATCAAGAACTTATTGTAAAAATAAATCTGTGACAATTCAGAGATAATTCAGTGGGTAAATTGCTTGCTATACAAATATAAGTTCATGAGTTAGATTCCCAGAACCTATGTGAAATCTTGGCACAGTGTCATGTGTCTATAATCCTGGCACTACGACAGTCTCCACCACAAGTGTGTGTCACCTTAACATAGAAACTACTCTATCAAAGACATGAAGATTGGTAACTGTTAATTACTCATGGCAGAAATGTAGATTAATATAAGAACTCTGTGTATTTATAGAGATGTACTATACTATGATGCTGTGTAAAAATTTAAAAGAAATTAAATCAGTTTGGAAAGAAGAACAAGAACAAACCATGACACTATACATTCCCTGTAGTGATATTTACAATACACAGGGAATGCAATGTAAACCTAAATGTTCTCCCCTGATTGCAGAACAAAGAGAATATAGTACTCAATTAACATATATAGCATACACTAATGATCTATAAAAACATCTATTATTTATAGCAACAATAATATACTAGGGATCATTAGGTTTAATTAGGGCTGAGGAAAAATAGAACAGAGTAGAAGTATTAGCTAACCAGGAAGGAATGAAGAAAGGCAATCTGGTGACCCTTCCAACCTGGAATCCATCTTGTGTTGTAGCGTTTGTGGACAAGTGCACCAAGGCCTGACACTATTACTGATGCTATGATGTACTTACAGAGATGAGCCTAGTATTGATGTCTACCCTGAGAGCACCAGCAGCTAACTGAGACAGATGCAGATATTAACACCCAATCATTGAACTGAAGACCAGGACCCCTATAGTTGAGTTAGAGGAAAGACTGAAGAAGCTGAATGGGAGGGGGAAACCCATAAGAAAACCAGCAGTCTCAACTAATCTGGACCTTTGGAAGCTCCCAGAGTCTGAGCACCAACCAGACAACATACATTGGCTTGTCGGAGGTCCCCAGAACATATATAGCAGAGGGCTGCCTAGTCTGGCCTCAGTGAGAGAATATGTGCCTAATTCTCAAGAGATTTGAGCCCCCTGGGAAAGGGGATTCTTGGTTGGGGAGAGTGGGGAAACACCCTCTAGGAGGCAATGTGGAGGAGGAATTGGATGAGGAACTGTGGAAGGGTGGACAGGGTGGGGCAACTGCTGGAATATAAGTAAATGAAATACTTTTTATTTTATTTTTAGTTTTTTAAAATGTTTATTTTTTTATATATGTGAGTACACTGTAGCTATCTTCAGACACACCAAATGAGGGCATCATTCTATTATAGATGGTTGTAAGCCACCATGTGGTTGCTGGAAATTGAACTCAAGACCTCTGGAAGAGCAGTCAGTGCTCTTATCCACTAAGCTATCTTTCCAGCCCAATAAAATACTTTAAATAAAAACAGTACAATAAAATGTCACTTTATACCTACACTTTTTTTGCAATTTTTTTGTGTTTTTTCCTTTTAGATAGTATAATATAATTAAATCATTTATCCCTCACCTTTCCTCCATTTAAACTCTCCAATATACCCTTCCATCCTTCCATACACTATAAATTCATAGCCCGTTTTTATCACTAATTGCTATTACTAGCATATATGTACATCTATATGCATATATATATATTCCTAAACATAACCAGAGCTTCTAACTGTTATGTTTTTCCCTTAGGCAATCTACTTCTCTTTCAGCTTTTCTCAGTTGCCTACAGGAGTTTGTGTAGCCTTGAGGCCTTATGGGTTTTTTCCCGTTCATTTTGGCATATCTGTTGGCCAGTCATGTTGGTAGGACTTTATTGGTATAGTTTCTGATTTTACTAGGAGACAGAGTCTCATAGCAAACTCCCTAATATCTGGCTCTTACAGTGATTTCAAATTCTCTTCAGCAATGTTCCGTGAGACTTATGTGCGTGAATATTTTGTAGATATGGTGCCAAATTAAAACAGTATATGTCTATTATACAGTGTGTTTAGTTAAATTGTCACTAGTATAATTCCTTATGACTTTCTCAGACTTAGTGTTATTTTACCCATCTTTCTTCTAGGTCTCTCCCTCACCTCTCTCTTCAATAAAGATATTCTGCTTTAACCATTGTTGACATGCGATCATTTATATCCTGCTATGTGTCATCACTGTCCTCCAATGGAAACAAAAATCTGTAATCAATCAAAACCCAGACTTAATAAGCCCAATCCCAATAGATATATCTACAAAATATTCATATGTCCATAGTTCACATTTTCTTTTCCATCTGCAGCATTGCCTCAGATTGTGTTTTCTTTTTTGCTTCTATTTCCATAATCAGGTGCCATCTGCAGGATTGCCTCAAATTGTGTTTCCTTTATTGCTTCTATTTTCATAATAAGGTGGTCAGTATTTTATTGATTTCTTTCACATGTTTGATTGGATTTCGCTATATTTATTTATATTTATTAATTTCCTCTTTAAGGGTTTTACCTATTTGATTATATTTTCCTGTATTTTTTACGAGCTTTATTCTTTTCTTCTCTAAAGGCCTAATTGTATCAAATGTTGACATGAAAATAAATAAAATAATCAATATTTAAAAAGGGAAAATAGGGGGGAAAGGGAAAATAAAAAAGGCCTAATCATCTTGATAAGATTAGATTTACAGGGATTCAGGTTTATTTTGATATTTAGGTCTTGCTGTAGTATCTGAGCTCTGATGGTGCCATATTGCCATGGGTTTTATTGTTTGTGTTCTACCTCTTGCCTTTAGCTATCTCATTGCCCTTTTGGTTGGTAGGCCTGGTAGCCCCTGATAGGAGTAGGGCTCTGGTGTAGCACATAATGCTGGTTTCCCAGGCCTTTGAAAATAAAGTAGTGAGTTGTCACTGGTGTAGCAGGCTTCCAGGGATGCAGGAAGAACTTGTATATCATTGATGGCTTCAGGATGCTAGTTGTTCGTGATTGGGGCAGGCCTCCTGGGCTACAAGTAGATCTGGTGATCTCTGATGGTTGCAGGTCTCTGTTTGTTCTGGGCAGCAGCAGGCCTCTAGAGATGTAGGTTGAATTGTGGCTAGGGAAATGAAGTGCCTTAAGTCACTTTCTACATGTATATAATACATTTCACTCATAGTTATTGCTAATTGATTGAACTGTTGCTTCTTTATAAGGAAGCTATCTGCTCCTTTCTTATTTGCAGAAATGGCATATGAGTTGTATAAGAAAAGGGATTGCAGCACATTTATTGTACCACTATTAAAAGGTGGTAAATGATTCTTCCCAGGACAAAGAACTCTCAAGCCTTCATGTTGATTTTAAATGTAATCCATGCTTGGGTTCTTTCTGACAGTTTTCTTTGCATTAGAGAAATTGAAGCTCCCATAGACTGTGCATCTCTGCATCTGTTAACATCAGCTGCTGGATGTAGCCTCTCAGAGAACCATTATACTAGACTTCTGTCTGGAAGCATAGCAGAGTATCATTAGTAGTGTCAGTATGGCCAAGATCAAAAACCTCAGGCAACATCAGATTCTGGAAAGGATGTAGAAAAAGAGGAACACTCCTCTATTGCTGGTGAGATTGCATGTTAGTAAAACCACTTTTGAAATTGTTCTGGCAGTTCCTCAGGACATTGTGCTACCTGAAGACCAGGCTATACCACTACTGAGCATATATCGAAATGATGCTGCAACATATAACAAGGACACTATGTTCATAGCAGCCTTATTTATATTAGCCAGAAGCTGAAAACAACCCAGATGTCCCTCAGTGGAAAAATGGATACAGAAAATGTGCATTAACACAGTGGAGTACAACTCAGCTATGAAAAACAATGACCTAATCAAATTTGCGGGTAAATTGTTGGAACTAGAAAATACTATCCTGAGTGAGGTAACCTAGACCCAAAAGGACACACGTAGCATGTCCTGACTGATAAGTGGGTATTAGTCCAAAAGCTCAGAATATCCACAATACAACACATGGACTATATGAAGCTTAAGAAGAAGGAAGACTAACGTGTGAATGCTTCAATTTTACTTAGAATGGGGAACAAAATGATCACAGGTACAAGAAGGAGAGAGAGACCTGGGAGAGAGAGAGAAAGGGGAGTGAAAAGAGGGCAGGATCAGGTATGGGAAGAGATAGGAGAGAAGTCCAGATGGTCAGGAAAATGAATTGAAATATGTAGTATTGGAGGGTGGGGAACGGGGGGAACCACTAGAAAATCGTAGACTCCAGGGAAGGAAGTGGATCCCAGAACTGGACTGGGATGGCCTTACCTTAAATTACAAACAGGGGAGATAGAATCTGTAAAGAGCACTTTCAGTAGATAGGCATGGCCCACAGTTGAGGATGGGGCCACCTACCCATTTCAAAATTTTAACTCAGAATTTTTCCTGCCCAAAGAAAATACAAAAAATAAAAAAATATAAAAAATAAAAAAAGAAAAAGAAAAAGAAAAAAATGAATGGAAGGAAAAACCTTCCAGATAAAACCCTGCCTAGTGATCCATCCCATCTGCAGGACAGCAAACCAGACATTATTTCTGATGCCAAGAAGTGCTTGCTGTACATGTCACCTCATAAATCATATTGCTTCAACAAGAACTCCAGAATAATGTAACTTAGCAGATCATGGGTGCTTCTTGCTATTTTCTTTTGTGTAAATGTGTGTTTTGTATGTATGTATGCCTGTGTGTGTGTGCATACTATGTATGTATGCCTGTGACACTTATTTAGTAATATTATTTTTATTCTGCTCTTAGGTGCATTTGGAAAAGACTTTCAAATAGAGAAACCTATAGACAGCATTTCTTCTTTAGGCAAGAGAGAGAAAGAGAGGGAGAGAGAGAAAGAAAGGGAGAGAGAAAGAGAGAGAGAGACACAGAGAGAGAGACAGAGAGAGAGAGATTGAAAGCAATGGCTTATGATTAATTTCTAGCAAGGCAGAAGCAACTTGTGGCTACAAACATTAGCTAAATGTTTTTAGATGCTATTTTGATATAAAAAAAGAAAAGACTTAAAACTGGTTGTGTACCCATTCATTAATTTCTTTCCTTCCCTTACTACATACGAAAGACTACTGAAGTGTGACCATGGGGCATTGGCTTTTCTACTGGAATTTTACCTCTAGGAAGGAACTCATTTGTGTTCTTTGCCCAGCCTTGTAGGAGATGCAATAATAATAATAATAACAACAACAACAATAATAATAAATGGAATGATGAGAAAATTAAAAAAAAAAAAAGAAGTGCTTGCTGACAGGAGTCTGGTATAGCTGTCCTCTGAGAGACTCTGTAAGCACTTAACTAATACAGATGCAGATACTCACAGCCAAGCACCAGAGTGATCCTGGAACTCTAATGGAAGAGTTATGGGAAGGACTGAAGGAGCTAAAAGGGATTGCAATCCCATAGTTAGCACAACAGTATCAACTATCCCAGAGCCCCCCAGGCTCTGGGGGATTAAACCACCAACCAATCAATATATATGGGTGTGTCTATGGCTCCAGTTACATCTACATATGTAGCAGAAGATTGCCTTTTCTGGTATCAATGGGAGAGGAGGCCCTTGGCCCTGTGGAGGCTTGATGCCCAGTGTTAGGGGGTGCTAGATCAGTGAAGTAGGAGTGGGTGGGTGGGTGAGGGAGCACTCTCTTAGAGGAAAATGTGAGGGGATTGGGTTGGGGGGTGCAGGGGGGAGATTGGGAAGGGGAGAACATTTGAGATGTAAATAAATAAAATAACAAAAAATAGTTTTTACCTGTTACTTTCTCTAGCCTTCACATATAATTCAATGAAAATACAGTTTGGTTCTCATATGTGGGGATTGTGGCTAATTATTCATTTACTTATAAAATATAATCATTACAAGGGAGAATTTCCAAGATGTAACAGAAACAGTAATTATTTTGTGTAGTTTGGTGTTCATGTGGGTCCTGAACAAGTGGAGCAGGGACTATCCCCAAAACTATTGCCTGTCTGTGGTGTATGTTAGTTTAGCTGGGCTGCCTTGTCTGACCTCAGAGGGAGAGGTTGCACCTAGCCCTGAAGAGACTTGTGCCAGGATTGTAAGATGCTTAGGGGAGCCCTCACCAGCTCAGAAGAGAAGCAGAGAGGGTGGGGGTGGATGGATTGTGGGAGAAGTGGCTGGGATGAGGGCAGTTAGTGGGATGTAGAGTGAATACATAAAAACATACAAACAAAACAAAGCAAACCAAAACCAAGACAAATAAATAAACAAAACAACCCCCCCCAAACCTAGATATTAACAAACCAAATAATCCAGGAAAATGGGGTATAGATATAAACAGATAATTCTCAATAGTCGTCTCTCAAATTGCTGAGAAGCACTTACATAAATATTCAACATCCTTCGCCATCAGGAAAGTTAAATCAAAAACCAGTTTTGATATTCCGTCTTCTACATGTCCAAATGGCTAAGATCAATAACACAAGTGACAAGGATTGTTCACAAGGAGGTGGAGCAGAGGGAACACTTCTCAATTGCTGGCAGGAGTGCAAGCATGTATGGTCACTATGGAAATCATATAACAGTTCTTCAGAATTACCTCAAAAATTTGCTATATCACTCTTGGGCATATCTCCAAAAGACTCTCCACTGTACCACAAAGGAGGGTCTTGCTTAATTGTGTTTATAGTGGCTTTATTCATAAATAAGCAGAAACAAGAAACAACCTAGCCGTACTTCTGTTGAAGAGTGGATAAGGAAAATGTGATACATTTACACAATGGAGTATTACACAGCTGTTAAAAGTTATGAGATTTTCAGGCAAATGGATAGAACTAAAAAAAAAAAAAAACATTCTGAGTGAGATAAGTCAGACCCAGAAATACAAACAAGGTAAGCACTCACTCATAAGAAGATATTATCTGTTAATTAAAGAATAATCATGCTACAATCCATGATCTCAGAGAGGCTACACAACAAGAAAGACTCTGGGGAGGATGCATGGATATCTCTGGGAAGGAGAAACAACATAAATTTTATGTTGGACTAGGGGCAGGTGAAGATGAGAACAGAAGGAATTAGATTGTTGAGGAAGGCATGGAGGGAGAGAGTATGGGGATAGACATTTGGAACTGAGGAACATTTGGGCATTTGAAAACCTAACATAGTGGAAACTTCCTCTAGTCTATGAAAGTGACCCTAGGGAGAACCCTAGTACTGGAGGGTACAAAGCATGAACCAACTATCTTCTGTAACCAAGCAAGGCTTCCAGTTGTGAGACTGGGACTCTTTCAGCCATAAAACCTTTGACCAACAAACTGTCCTGCCTGCAAAATGTTCTGGGGCAATGGTACTCAGAATTTGTGGGAGTAGCCAATGTAAGACTGTTCTAACTAGAAACTCATGTTATGAGAGGGAGCCCATATCTGACACTGCCTGGATAGCCAAGGACCAGATTCTGATGGTCCAACGACCTCACACCAAACAATCTTGGTTTTAAAAAATGAAGTGATTCCTCATCATATTCTGCTATACTTATAACTTGGTATCTATGCTAATTGTCATCAGAAATACTTCCTCTGGCAGCATATGGGAGCAGATGCAGAGACTCAAACCAAACATCAGGTGGACATCAAGGAATGTGGCAGAATAGGGGAAGAGGTGATTGTAGGAGCCAGAGGGGTCTAGGATTCCACAAGTACATCACCCACACTCAACTAAGCAGAGTACATATAGGCTTACAAAGAATGAAGAGGCAATCTTGTGGCCTGCATGAATCTGAATCAGGTCCTCTGAATATATATTGTTGTTTTCAACTGGGTGTTTTTGTATGATGCCTTAACAGTGGGAGTGGTTGTGTTTTTAACTCTTTGCTTCCCTGGGAGACTTTTATGCCTGTTGGGTTGCCTGGTCCAGATTTGATGTGAGGGATTTTTACCTTGTCTTGCTGTATTTTGTCATGTTTGCTATTTTGTCTCTTGGAGCCCTGCTCTATTCTGAAGGGGGACAAACAAAAAGTGGATTTGGAAGAGTGGTGAGATGAAGAATGGCTGGGAGGAGTGCAGGTGGGGAAACCTTTTGAGTTGTATTGTGTGAGAAAAGAATCTCTGTCATTTTTTCTTTTTATATATTCTCTCTCTAGATCCTCTAAGCTCCAAGGGGTGGATACCAGTGGATTTCTCCAGCTTAGATTCTACATAATTTCTAGCAGTGGGTCTCTGGATCTGTTCCCATCTGTTGCTTGAGAAATTCTTTCTGATGAAACTCAGACATAGCACAGGTCTAGGAGTACAGCAAAGTATCATTAGGAATTTTTTTCATTGACTTATTTTTTATGAATGCATAAAAATATTTTACCTATTGTGCTTGGTTGTACTGGAGGTCTCTGGGTTATACAGTCTCTGACTCCTGGTCATCCAGGCATGGGGTTCTTATGATGGAGTGTGTCTCAAGTAAAATTAGAGGTTGGTTTGGCCACTCCAATAAGTTCTGAGCCACCAATGCTACAGCACATCTTGCAGCACATTTTGTACAAATTGTAGGTTAAAGATTTCATGACTGGGATTGTGTTTAGGTTTCTTTTTCAGTAGCCTGCTTATTATCTTCTTACACCAAAAAGACTAGATCTTAGTGTGTAAGCTCCATGCAGGCACCAAGTCAACCATTGTACATGTAATGTTCAAGGAGCTGTGTGTGTTTTGTCTTCAACAATAGGGACCCTATTGTCTGTTTTTAGGATGTTAACCTTTCCTACTGTCATCATCCAGGATCTCCAGTTGACCTCCTTGGCCAAAAACTCAACCAGATGGACCCCAGTCCTGCCATTAAAATCCTGGTTGACAATAAGAGATGAGCAGGTCAGACTCTATATCCTCCATTGCAAGGAGTCCTCACTAGGTAAGTTTATTATTTCAAGTTTTGGTTAACATATTGTTTTTTCTAGATACTTTTCTGATGTGATTGAGAATAATACTGCTAACTAGATTAATCTTCATTTCATGACTGTTAAGACTAGTGAACATATATTTTATCCACAAATCTTTATTTTTCTTCATCTCCCACTAAACATTCTGTTTGTTCAATAACAGGAAGTTTTAAGGTCTCCAACAATGATTATGAAAATTCTATGTCCCTCCTTTATTTTTTGTCTCTCATTTTTGACTCTAATTTATTCATATGTGAAGATTCTGTTCTTTAATGTCTTGCATGCTTGTGTCATATTGTCTAGTAGGTCCTTGTATAAATATATTTTAGTGTTTTCTTCAAATAATACTCAATTTACTGTCAATTTTTATCTAATATTAGAACATAAACTATAGCATAAAGCCTTTTTTTCATTCTACTTGAACAAAATACAAATTTTGCTTCCATTCATATTCAAATTGAATCTTTAATTTTAAGTATTTTATATGTATTATGAAGTTTAAACTTTTTTTTTTACATTTTTCCTTCCTTCCTTAAATGTATATGCACTTACACAAGTTGTATACTGTCATTTCCCAGTTGTTCTTCTGTCATTCATCATGTGAATTTTCTCCAATTTTTACAACACAGTTTAAGTTTATTTGAATTTTTTAAAAACGACCAGCAGTCTCAATTAATCTGGATCCCCAAGATCTCTAAAACATTGGACCACCAAAAAGGCAGCATACACCAGTTGATATGAGCCCCCAACACATATACAGCAAAGGACTGCTGGGCTGTTTGCAATGAGAGACGATGCACCTAACCATCAAGAGACTGAAGGCCCCAGGGAGTTTAGAGGTCAGTTGGGGTCTGGGGCAGGGGTGGGGACAGCCTCATGGAGACAGGGAGTGGGTTGGAGGTATGGGATACGGAAGAGTTGGAGGGTGGACGAAGGGAAATAAAATCTGGTGTGTAAAATAATAATTAAAAAAAACACTCACAGCTTGTATAATGTAATCATTTGGGGTCCCCTTTTATTGGACTAGTGTAACTCTTCATGCAAAAAACTGAAAAGAGCCATGCTATGTAAAAAAATAAAAGATGATGTATAAGCATATAAAAAGTTAGTACATTATTTTCCTAGCTACTTGCAGTATTGGGATGGCAATGCCTAGAGAGATATTAGAACTAGTTGTTTCCTTGCATAAGTTTTAGAAATTTGTGAAAACTTATTTTAGCCTCATTAGTCTGTCACTTTTCTGTTCTTACACGAAAATAGTTACTAAAGACTGTTGTCTGCCATACTAAGAAACCATAAGAGCAGGATAAATTTGGGTGGAATGTTTGGTAGGTAGGTTAGTGTTCCTATCACTCTATGGGGTTCCTGCCTGGCTATAGGAGGTGGCCTCATCAGGTTCTATATCCTCATTCTGTGAGTCACAGCTAAGGACACCCCCATTGATTCATGGGGACTGAATTACAGGCCTGTGTCTCATCCCGGAGATGCCCCCTATCTCCCTACCCCTGCCAGTTGTACATTTACATTCATTCTCATGCCCATCTGGCCATCCTTCCTGTCCCTCCCCACAACTGATCCTAAACACTTCTTATTCCCCTCCCCATTTCATCTCATACTCAGTTTCATCCCTCTGTATGCCTCTTATGACTATTTCTACTTCTAAGTGAGATTCAAGCTTCCCTATTTAGGCCTTCCTTCTTTTGTAGCTTCTTTGGATCTGTGGAATATAGCATGTGTTTCCTATATTTTATGGCCAATATCCACTTATAAGTGAGTAAACAGCATGCATACTCTTTTGGGCCTGGCTTATCTCACTGAGGATGATATTCTCCAGATCCACTAATTTGCCTGCAGAATACATGATGTTGTTGTTTTTAATATGTGACTAATATTCCATTGTATAGTGTAACACTTTTTAATCCATTTATCAGTTGAGGGACATTTAAATTATTTCTAGTTTCTAGCTATTTCAACAAAAGCTGCCATGAACATAGTTGAACAAATGTCCTAGTAGGGTAGAACATCTTTTGGGTATATGTCCAGGAGTGGTATACAGCATCTTGAGGTAGAAATTTTCCTCATTTTCTAAGAAAGCATGAAATTTATTTCCAAAGTATCTATAAAAGTTTGCACTCCTACAGCAATAGAAATTGTTCCCCATGCTCCACATCTTTGCCAGTATGTGCTACCTGTTGATTTTTTGACCTTAGCCATTCTGATGAGTATGAGATGGAACCTCAAAATTGTTTTGATTTGCATTTTCCTGATGACTAAGGAAGTTGATCATTTCTTTAAGTTCTTCTTGGCCTTTTGAGATTCCTGTGTTGAGACTTTTCTGCTTGGTTCTGTACTCCATTTTTAAATTGGGTTACTTGGGTTGATGGTATCTAACTTCTTAGTTCTTTATGTATTTTGGATATTAGCTCTCTTTCAGATGTAGGGTTGGTGAAGATCCTTTCCCAATCTGTAGGTTGCCCTTTTTCCTATTACAGTGTCCTTTATATTACAGATACTTTGAATTATTTCATTTATCAATTGTTAATATTAGAACCTGAGAAACTGATGCTTTATTCAGGTGTCTGTCTCCTGTATAAATGTGTTTCAGGGTATTTCCCACTTTCTATTCTGAGATTTGTCTTATTGGGTTGTATACTGAGGCCCCTAGTCTACTTGGACTTGAGTTTTGTGCATATCATAAATATGCATCAATTTGCCTTCCTCTACATGTAGATGTCCAGGTACCACCACAACATTGGTTGAAGATTCTATTTTCATGGTATAGGTTTAGCTTCTTCATCAAAAAATCAAGTGTCCATAGGTGTGTGAGTTTATTACTGGGTCTTCAATTCAATTCCATATATCATCCTGTCTGTCTCTATACCAATACAAGGCAGTTTTTACAACTATTGTTCTCTAATATGAATTGAGGTCAGGGATGGTGATTCCATCTGAAGTTCCATTATTGTTCAGGATTGTTTTGGCTACACTGGTTTGTTTTCTATATGAAGTTGGGAATTTCTCTTTCAAGGTCTATGAAATATTGTGTTGAAATGTTGACGGGTATCTTACTGAATCTGTAGAATCTGTATTTTACATTTTTTGTGGCTATTGTAAGGGTCTTAGTTCTTTAATTTCTTTCTCAGCCCATTTGTCATTTATATAAACGAGGATTACTGATTTCTTTGAGTTAATTTCCATTCAGCCACTTTGCTGAAGGTGTTCATCAGCTATAGGAGTCCTCTGGGAGAATGTTGTATATCATTTAAGTTCACTTCCATATCATCTGCAAATAGCAATACTTTGACTTCTTTTTCGAATTGAATTCCCTGAATCACCTTTACTTGTCTTAATGCTCTGGCTAGAACTTCAAGTACTATATAGAATAGATAGGGAGAGAGTGCACATCTTTGTTTTGTCCCTGCTTTTAGTGAAATTTCAGTAAATTTCTCTTCTTTTACGTTGATGTTGGCTACTAGCTTGCTTTGATTATGTTTTTGTATGTTTGTATTTCTTTGTATCCCTGATGACTCTAATACTTTTAAAATTAAGGGATGTTGGATTTTGTTAAAGGGTTTTTAAGCATTCAATGAGGTGATCAGGTGATTTTTTTGTTTCAGTTTGTTTATGAATATTCATATATTGAACCATCCTCCATCCCTAAGATGAAGCCTACTTGATCATGATGGATAAAGTTTTGGATGTGTTCCTGGACTCAGTTTGGGTGTAGTTTAGTGAGTATTTTTGTAGCAATGTTCATAAGAGAAATCAGTCTTAAGTTTTCTTTCATTTTTGAGTCATTGTGTTCAGTGAATTTGCAGTGTTTTATTTCATTAAGAATATTCAAGGTGACTGTGGCTTCAGAGAATGAATTTGGCAGTGTTCCTTCCATTTCTATTTTATAGAATAGTTTGAAGAGTATTGGTATTAGCTATTCTTTGAGTCTGGTAGAATTCTGCATTAAAATCCATGGGATTTTTTATGGTTTTGAGACTTTATAATAATGCTTCTATTAGTTTTAGAGGTATTGGGCTATTTAAATAATTTTCCTGATCTTGGTTTAACTTTGGTAAGTTGTATCTGTCTAGAAATTAATCCATTTCATTAAGATTTTCCAATGTTATGAAGTACAGCCTTTTGAAGTAATACCTAATGATTGAATTTCCTCATTGTCTGATTTTATATCTCATTCTATTCATTTCTTATTTTGTTTATTTAGATATTGTCTTTCTGTCTTTTAGTTAGTTTGGCTATGGGTTGTCTATTTTGTTGATTTTCCCAAAGAAGCAGCTCTTGGTTTTGCTAATTCTTCATTTTGTTTTCTTTGTTTATAACTTTTTGATTTCAGCCATTATTTTGATTATTTCTTACCTTCTATTCCTCTTTACTTTTTTTCCCAAAGCTTTCAAGTGTAGTATTATGAAGAGTTTTTTTTATTTATTATTTTTATTGGATATTTTCTTTATTTACATTTCAAACATTATCCCCTTTCCTGGTTTCTCCCCTGGGACCCTTTCTCCCTGCTTCAATGAGGTTATTCCCCCACCCATCCACCCACTCCCACCTCTCTGCTCTCACATTACCCTACACTGGGGCATCCAGCCTTCACAGGACCAAGAACCTCTTCTCCCATGATGCCTGACAAGTCATCCTCTACTACACATGTGGCTGGAGCCATTGGTCCCTTCATGTGTACTGTTTGATTGGTGTTTTATTCCCTGGGAGCTCTGGGGCATCTTGATATCATTGTTCTTCCTATGGGGTTGCAAATCCCTTCAGCTCCTTCAGTCTTTTGTCCAGCTCCTCCAATGGGGACCCCATGCTTAGTCCAATGAGTGGCTGTGAGCATCTGCCAGTGTATTTATAAGGCTCTGACAGAGCCTCTCCAGAGACAACTATATCAGGCTCCTGTCAGCATGCACTTCTTTGCATCCACAATAGTGTCTAGGTTTGGTTGGGCAGTCTCTGGATGGTCTTTCCTTCAGTATCTGCTTCACACATTGTCTCTGTATATGCTCCCCGTTCTAAGAAGAACCAAAGCATCCACACTTTGGTCTCCCTTCTTCCTGAGCTTCATGTGGTCTGTGGATTATATCTTGGGTATTCCGGGCATTTGGGCTAATATCCAATTATCAGTGTTTTTCCTCATATGAGTCAGAATGGCTAAGGTCAAAAAATCAGGTCACAACAGATGATGGCAAGGAAATAGATAAAGATAAAGGGGAACACTCCTTCATTATTGGTGGGATTGCAAACTGGTACAACTACTTTGTAAATCAGTCTGATGGTTCCTCAGAAAATTGGACATAGTATTACCTGAGTACCTAGCTATATCACTCCTGGGTATATACCCAAAAGATGCTCCAACATATGACAAGAACACATGCTCTACTATGTTTATAGCAGCCTTATTTATAATAGCCAGAATGAACCCAGATGTCCTTCAACAGAGAAATGGATACAGAAAATGTGGTACATTTACACAATGGTGTTCTATTCAGCTATTATATAAATGAATTCATGAAATTCTTTGGTGAATGGGTGAAGTTTCCTCTTAACAGGGCTTTCATTGTGTTCTATAAGTTTCTGTATGTTGTGTCTTCATTTTCATTGAATTCTAGAAAGTATATAGTTTCCTTATTTATTTCTTCATTGACACAGAAATCATTGAGTAGAGAGTTGTTCAGTTTCCATGGTTGTGTATAGATTCTGGTGTGTCTGTTGATTTTGAAGTCCATGATTAATCTGTGGCAGTCTGATAAGTTAAAAAAAAACTGTACTTCAATTTATTTGTAGTTGCTGATGCTTGAGTTGTGACCTACTCTATAGTTAATTTTGGAGACAAATACATGAAGAGCTCTGAAGAAGGTATATTCTTTTGTGTTTGGGTGCAATATTCTGTTAGATATATTTGATTCATTGAGTCTCTTAGTTTCATTATTTCCCTGTTTATTTTTTATTTAGATGTCATTTCAATTGATGGGAGTCGTGTGTTGCAGTCTCTCACTATTAATGATTAGGGTTGATGTGTGATTTAAGTTTTAGCAATATTTCTTTTGCAAATGTGAGTACCCTTGTATTTGAGGAGTATATTTTCAGAGTTGAGATACCATCTTGTTTTTTTTTTTTTTTTTCCTTTGATGAGTATAAAGATTCCTTCCCAGTTTCTTTTTGACTAATATTGGTTGAAAATATATTTTATTAGGTATTAGAATTGCTACTCTGGGTAATGTATATCTCTGTTTCTGAGGTGTGTTTCTTGTTTGCAGCAGAATGATGGACCCTGTTTTTGCATCCATTCTGTTAGTCTGTTTCTTTTTGGTGGGGAATTTAGTCCATTGATGTTGAGAGATACTAATGAATAGTGATTGTTATTTCCTGTTATTTTGATGTTGGTGGTATTATACTGTGTGTATGTGGGTGTTTGTGTATGTGTGTGCACGCATATATGCGTTTCCTGGTTTTTGTTGGTATGGAGTTACATAGTTCCTGTGTTTTCTTCAATGTAGTTATTTACCTTGGGTTGGAGATTTTCTCTAGTATTTTCTGTTGGGATGGATTTGTGGATAATTATTGTTTGAATACAGATTTGTCTTGAAATATCTTATTTTCTCCATCTATGGTGATTGATAGAATTGCTTTGTATAGTTGTCTAGGTTGGCACCTGTAGTTTTTTAGAGGTTGTAAGATAACTATCTGTCCAGGTCTTTCCAGTTTTTAGAATCTCTGTTGAGAAGATTATTGTAATTATGATATATCTGCCTTTCTATGTTACCTGCATCTTTTATTTTGTTGTTCTGCGTATTTTTGTTTTGTTTATTCTGTGGTAGGGTTTTTTCCTAGTCCAGTCTAATTAGTGTGATATAAGCTTCTTGCATGTTTATAGGCTTCTTTTCCTTTAGGTTGGGAAAGTTTTCTTCTGATTTTGATAAAAATATTTTCTGGGATGTGGAGCTGGCACTCTTTACCTTTTTCTATTTATGTTATTTTTAGATTATAAATTTTCATGGCATACCAGATTTCCTGGATGTTTTCTGATAAGAAGTTTTTAGATTTAATATTTTCTTTGATTGATGTATCAATTTTATCGATTGTAGTGTCTATGCCTGAGAGTCTTGTTTCCAACTCCTTTATTCTGTTGGTGATGATTACATCTGTTGTTCCTGTTCCCTTCCCTAGGTTTTCCATCTCCAGGATTCCCTCAGGTTTGGTTTTCTTTATTGCTTCTATTTCCACTTTCAGATCTTATACAGTGTTATTCTTTCTTTCACTATTTAATTATCCTGTATATTTTTAAGGGATTTATTTTTCCCTTTAAAAGATGTCTACCTGTTTGCATTTTCCTGTATTTTCTTAATGGATGTATTCATTTCTTTTTAAAGGCCTGTGTTGTCTTTATAAGATTGATTTAAGGTCATTCTGTTGTGTTAGGATATTCAGGACTTATATAGTAGGATAGCTGAGCTCTGAAGTTATCATTTTTGCCTTGGATTTTGTTTATTGTGTGGTTTTGAGGGCCTTTAGCCATTTGGATTGCAGCCATTTGGATTGCTTTGGTCACTGATATTGCAGTTGTAGTAGGTAATGAGAGAGGTTTTAACCTTGGTGGTGCCAGTGTGACAGGTCTGTTATGGGTATACTTTGGTCTATGATTTGGAATTTGCGGGACTGTATGGTTCATGATCTGTAGTCTGTATGGGTTTGGAACTGCAGATTTGAAAATGGTGGACAGAGAAATGGTGGGAGAATATGGATCTGTCTGGGCTAGCATGCTGTTTAGAGCAGCTTGGCTTTTTCCAGAGGATCGAGTAAGCTGGGAAGATGTGTAAAATGGGTAGGGAAATGGATGCTGACTTGTATTGTTCAGGACTCACTGATTTGCTGAAGTTGGTCAAAGCAGTGTATATGTGTTTGGGGGTGTGAAGGCTCCTTTGAGATACTAGGTTGCTCAAGGCAGGCTGGTTTTGCTCCAGAGGAATCAGCAAGTAGGGAAGCAGCTTAGATGGTGCTTGATGAGAAATCACTCATTAATCTAAGAATCATTTTCTTATAAGTGTAACAAGCTGTATGTTTCTTGATTTTCTATGAGCATATATTTGACCTATGGTGATGTCATTATAGTGTGTGTGTGCACATGTGCACATTCATATGTGTGTGTGTGTACCTGTGTTTGTGTTTATGTATGTCTGACTCTATATTCACACTTATTGGCATGTCTATGATATTGATTGGGATGGATTCACTCATTTTACAAATTTTCATTGTAGAACATATTTTAAAATTCCTTGTGATCATATGTAATTGAAAGCAAAAATTTATCTCTTGTTGGCAGACATTGTTTCCAGAATTGAAATGTAATGGTAATACATGTGAGTATTAAAGAAGAAAACTATTTTCTCTGGAAGGAGGATTGTTGGATGAAGGAATGTGCAAAAATGAAGTAGTATAAGAGATACAATAATGACCTATGGAAGTATACAAACAAGAACAAACGAAAATAAAATAAAAAGGAATAATTATAATTTTTATATTCCAAAACCAATTAATAATACACAATGCAAAAAAATGTGTGAATATTAGAGAACCAATGAGTTTCCTATGTTTTTTTTTTTTAAATTGGAAATTTTATTTATATTTCAGATGTTCTCTCCTTACCCCATTTCCCCCCCCTCCCTCCCAGGAACTCACTATCCCTTCCCCCCTCCTCCTGCATCACCGTTTGGTGTACTCCCACCCACCCCCCCCATACCTCACCTCCCCACCCTCGAATTCCCCCCCCAGACTGACAGGAGCCTGATACAGCTGTCTCCTTAGAAGTCTGCAAGAGTCTGACATACTCAGAGGCAGATGCTCACAGCTAACCATTAAACTGATCATGGGGTTCCCAATGGAGAAGATAGAGTGAAGGCTGAAGGAGTTGAGAGGATTCGTGACACCATGAAAAAGCAACAATCCCATGGGTTTTTTAATTGCTTCCTCTCAGAATGTACAGATGACACTGCAAATAAACTCCTGGAGGAATTCTCCAGAGCTTGCTAGGTACATATAATTTGCTCCAGATTTGCACATGATAGACTCTGAAAATAAAATACAACTCCATAACACAACACTGAAGAAATAAATGCTTCATTCATCAATGATTTTATTTCAGAGATAATAATTAACCATAAAGCCTTCTGACCAGAGGATTAGCTAGGAGCCTGAAGCAGGGTGAGGGAAATTTAAAAAATAAACAGTATATCAATATACTTTAATATTGTTAACTTCTTGAGATTTTCAGTAATGCCTCTTATTCAGGATTTACAGCTGGAATCTGCAATGTGGCAGATTTGATGTTACCTATGAAGCAGAAAGAAATTATTGTCAATTTGGACACTCATCCATGCCAATGCACATTCTTCACTTTTCTGTGCACAGACTTAGTGTCAGTTGAGTACAACTTGAGTGAGTTTGTGTCTGTAATCACACTTAGGCCATATTCCATTTCCTTTATTTCAGACTGACCGACTTTGGTGAATTAACCTTTCTAAGTTTTAACTGAGCTGTATATATGTTATAGAGAATTTTCACCATAGGTAATTTACAGGTGGTTCCTATGTGCCATGCAAAGCTAAGAATCAAAACTGAGCAGAATAACACTGACATATTAGTTGATGCTATTCATTTAAATTTTGTTCATCTACCACAGGAGGTTAAAAATAAACAGTCAACTTAAAACATTCTAATAACAAAATCAGGAAAATTATGTTTCACTGATAAAATTATTTTCCTAAGTACTTTAACAGACTCAAATTTTGCCTTGTCCTTTTCTTTAAAATCAGAGACCTGCCTTGGCTATAAGCATTTTAAATTAACATCATCTTGAGGTTCTTCACTCTTCATATGACTATTTTTATCAGTCATATGGTTTTGCATCTAATATATTTTACTTGGTACTTTTAAAATATTTCTTTGCATGCATTGTATAAACAATAGTCAAAATCTGTTGGACAAGAGAACCAGGGTAAAGCGATATTTGATAAGTCATCTTGGAAAGAACTTGCATTTCTTGGTGTATCAGACTCTTACTAGGCAATTAACAGTGACCACCATGTTGACTATTTCAGATGTTGTTCAACAGCTTTTTATTTCTGAAATATTACTTTGAATTATATTTGATATTTTATCTTAGATTACCATTTACTGAAATCTTGTAACTTCTTTTTCAAGTCTTTATTTTCTACAATGAAGTAAAATTCACCTGAGTTTTGCTCTAATGTGTCTTTTAAAATACAAATTTAGGACTCATCACTTAGTTGTGGTAAAGTATTGGGATTTTATTTTATTGTGATTATAATAAAATTTGTCATTTTCCTGCTTAAAAAAAAAAACAGAAGACAATAAATTCAATTTGATTAAATCTGTTCTTGGTAGGTGACAGATATGAGAATCTCACACTTTATTGAGTTCAGAAATGAGATGATAGATATATTTTGTGAGATATTGTTTTCCAGTTACTCAAGACTTGGTTAACACATGGACAAAATTTTTTTATGTAAAAACTTTGTGCAAAATATTTTGATTATGTTTTTTCACCACTCCTATCTTTTCCCAGATTTTTTCTACACATTTTTTATATGTCATCTTTTTACATGTCATCTCTTTTCCTTCAACACAGATGCACATACACACACACACACACACACACACACACACACACACACATCCGACCAAAAATCCAACCACTAAATAAAACATCTACGAAAACCACAGTATTTATTTTATGTAGGCAACTACTCATGGGCTTGGGAACTGGTCTACAATGTGTTTAATATACCAATGAAACTGAGATTTCATTGGAGAAAAGTGTTTCACCTTTATCAGAGTGTATCTATTGCAGATTACTTCTTAGTTCCCCATATCGACTTCCCCTCTTAGTTTTGGCACCTTATCTGTATTGAAGTTCTATAAGTCTTATGCCTGCTGCCATAGTGCCTGTAAATTCATATTTAAATCAGTCCTGTTTTATAAGGAAGACACTGTTTTTTTTTGGCGTCATCCCTCTCTCTGGCTTTTGCAATTTTCCCACATCCTTTTCCACATAAATCCCTGAAATATGTGGGGTTCTGTTCTATAAATCTCTTTATTGAGAAGGAGGTGTTAAAAAGTCTCTTACTCTCTGCACACTGATACAAACTACTTTCTTTTCTTTTTATTAATTGGTTGATTTTTTTATTTACATCTCAAATGTTGTCTTCTCTCTTGGTCTCCCATCTATAAACCCATCATTCCCTCCCCCTCCTCTTTGCCTCCAAGGGGTATTCCCCTACTAACCCACCTCATCCCTTTAAGCATCCTCCAAACTGAAGCAAAAAACTCCATAGCACCAAAGGCCTCTACTCTGATAGGCTCCCAGACCCAAAAAGGATAACATTAGCAGAAATACCCAAAAGAAGGTGGGCAGAACCTGAAGAGAACACCTTTAGTAGATAGCATGGACCCCAGATGAGGAATGGGGCTACCCATCCATCTCAAAAATTTTAACCCAGAATTGTTCCTGTCTAAAGGATATACAGGGACAAAAATGGAGCAGAAGTTGAAGAAAGGCAATCTTTTAAGTTGCATAAATTATTTATCAAAATTTCCAGATTTAAAAGCATATGACCCTACATGTAGCTAGCACATGAAATATACATCAATTTAGGCTTTTGTAGAGAATATTTCCAATCAAGTTACTACAGTGACTGTTATATATTTTCTTTATCTTTTTCAATTTTTAGTTTGTTAAATACTATTCATTCCTTTTTCAAGACTACAGATCATTGCCTGTTTGTTAGATGACACCACTGAAGAACTGGACAGAAGTGACACATTTTCTTCTGCTGGGACTCACTGATGATCCAGGCCTGCAACTTCCATTCTTCATCATCTTTCTCCTCATCTACATCATCACCCTGGTAGGGAACCTGGGGATGATCCTGTTGATTCTCTTGGACTCTCGGCTCCATACCCCCATTTACTTTTTCCTTGGTAACTTGTCCTTGGTGGATGTTTTTTACTCTTCAGCTATCACACCAAAAGTCATGGCTGGGCTGCTATTGGAAGACAAGATCATATCCTACAATGACTGTGTTGCTCTGATGTTCGTTTTTGCAACCTTTGCTACTGTTGAAAATTACCTGTTGGTCTCAATGGCCTATGATCGCTATGTGGCAGTATGTAAACCCCTACACTATGCAACCACTATGACTCCAAGTGTATGTATGTTTCTAATCACAGGCTGCTATGTTCTTGGTTTCTTGAGTGTCTCAGTTTACCTTGGAGATAAATTCAGTCTCTCTTTCTGTAAGTCTAATGTGGTCCATCATTTTTTCTGTGATATGCCAGCAATCATGGCTCTCTCTTGCTCTGATAGACATGTTAATGAACTGGTACTTATTTATCTAGCCAGTTTCATTATCTTCTTTGCTCTCATAATAATCTTAGTATCATACATTATAATTTTTATCACAATCTTACAGATGCACTCAGGAGCAGGACATCAGAAGGCTATTTCTACATGTGCTTCCCACTTTACTGCTGTTTTTATTTTCTATGGAACAACACTCTTCATGTATTTGCAGCCAAGCTCTAGTCATGCAATGGACACAGACAAAATTGTGTCTGTCTTCTATACCCTGGTCATTCCCATGCTGAACCCTTTAGTTTACAGCCTGAGAAACAAAGAGGTAAAGAGTGCTTTCATGAAAGTGGTCTTGAAAGAAAACTTATTATTATGATATTAACTTTAAAAATTTTGTGATGTAATATTAATATTCTTATGACATCTTCTGTATATAGTAGATTATATTTTAAGCTTATACTAGTTCATGATCTGAGTGTTTATTTTTGCCTGTGCATATCATTTTGTCCTGGACATGAAGGAGCAGTATATTTAGAAACATAGTATGGGAATTAGGATACTTTTGAAATTTTATGTTTGATTTGTCAAAAATATTTTTAACATTAATGATACATTCAATTATTTCTTTATACTTTCTTTTCTAGTAGATTTTCATAATTAATAATCATTGTTATTTTAACTGAATTTTTGAGTCCACATTGAAATACATCTCTGGGGATATTCATTTTAGTGCTTCCTTTTTTGCTGTGTTTTGTTGCAGCATCCATTAGAATCTAATGCAAATTATTAGCTGAGTTATTCTTTTTATTCAGATATTACTATGGGCTGTGTATTGGGGAATTTTGCATTGAAATTATCTATCCCTTAAATTTGGTTAATTTGAATGTGTTTCATTGCTAACTTCTCAATACTTACACTTGTTTCTCTTTTCTGTAGTTAGTTTTGCCCATATACTCAGTAACATGTATTGTTTTCCATTGTCTTATATGCTGCTATGAATGCTGTGTAGTATATTATACTATAGATCAATCTCTTGTTCTGGCCTCTACTCAAAATCAAAAGTTTCATATCCTTTGATAAATGATCTCAGATAATAAATCTAAATAAAGAATATATTGCCTCCAAAACCCTAAGAGGACACATAGGTGTCATGAAACCTTTTGCAGTATAAGAAACGCCCAATAAAACAGTTTATCCTTGTTCTTAGATGAGTTATGTCAACATGTCTCATACCATACTATTGTGCTTCCAGAGAATTCATTTATATTGAAGACTATTTAATTTATCTGGAATTGACTTTCTATAACCTATCATTATATGTCTTACTCATAATTCTACTGAAGTTTCTACATTTTGATCATTAAGTACATTTAGCAAAATATTTTGATGTAGTGGGCATGTATATACTTTTTTACATGGGGAGAATATGAAGTTCCTTGAGATATAATCTCTCAGGTGTAAAAGCTGATACTGTAGCTAGACAGGACACTGTGAGAGCTTTGCCAGGGAAATAAAAATAACTTCACTTTGTACTTATTGACAAGGATGGAAAAATGCTATCTATATATCTGCAAACTCAATATCTTACTATTGTTAGAACAATGCAACCATAGCTCACAGAGTAGCTATAATTTTAGTCAAAAATTAATTAAGTAAACTTAATAATTTTCTTTTAAATTCCAAGAGGCATTATTTTTCTTTAGAGGCTAAGATGATTTACATAGTACAATGTAAAATTACATACCCATTCTTCTTTTAACATCTCAATAGGAGCAAAAACTTCTTCAAACTTCTATGATTATTATATTGCTTTTGGCTTACTTTTGCCCAGGTAAAGATAGTTCTAGTAAAGTCTCCTAAATCTTTACAGTTTTCTAATAGCTCTTTAAGAGTCTTGTAAATATGTTCGCTTATGCCATCTTTTAATGTAAGCTTTTTAAACATGTAGTTTGGAACTTAGGAAATAAGCATTGGGTGAGTTTGTGACTTACAGAGTCCCTCAGGATACAGGCTAGGACATGTTTTCCACTATCTCTTGACCTCTACAAAAGGTTATATTTAACTGGTGCAGCACAAAGAAAATTTTATTTAAAATTAGTCTCAATTGAGAGAAACTATCAATTATTTCTCCAAATTCTACACATATCTTTAATGTATTTAACAATTGCACTCTTTTTCTTTTTCAAATTGTATTTAATCTTTTTTTCACACTCTGATTTTTATCCACTTTCCAGTCCACCCTCTGACTATTCTGCATCCCATACATCCCCTAATCTTGTCTCCATGAGGATGTTCCCATTTCCCACTCCTCATCCCAGGAAGACCTTACCAGTCTCAGGCTTCCAGTCTTTGGAGGGTTAGATTCATTTTTCTCTGACTGAACCCAGAACTGGTAATCCTCTGTTGTATATGTATTGGAGGCCTCATATCACCTGCTGTTTGCTGCCTTGTTAGTGGTCCATTGTCTGAGAGATCTTTGTTTCCATATTAATTGAGAAGGCTGGTCCTCATACAGGGTTACCCTCCTCCTTCAGCTTGGTGTAACTCTAACGAAACAGGTGAAGAATCTATATGACAGAACTTTAAATCTCTCAATAAAGAAATAGAAGATGTCAGAAAGTGGAAAGATCTCCCATGTTCATGGATTGGTAAGATTAACATAGTAAAATTGCCATCGTACCAAAAGCAATCTATGTACTAAGTGTAATCCCATCAAAATCCAACACAATTTTTCAAAGACATGGAAAGAGAAATTCTTAATTTCATATGGAAAAAACTTCTTAGGATAGTGAAAACAATTCTTTTATTGGATATTTTATGTATTAACATTTCAAATGTTATTATCCCCTTTCTTGGTTTCCCATCTGGACCCCTTATCCCATCCCCCTACCCCTGCTTCTATGAGGGTGCTCTCCCTCACACCCACCCACTCCTACCTTGCTGCCCTGGAATTCTCGTACACTGGGTAATTAAGCCTTCACAGGACCAAGGGCCTTTCCATCTATTGATGCCAGACAATGCCATCCTCTGCTACATATGTGTCTGGATCTATGTTATCTTTAATGTGTACTCTTTGGTTGGTGTTTTAGTCCCTGGAAGATCTGGGGTTCTGGTTGGTTGACATTGTTGTTCTTCCTATGGGGTTTCAAACCCCTTCAGCTCCTTTAATCCTTTCTCTAACTCCTCCTTTGGGTCCCTATGCTCAGTCCAATGGCTGCTTGTAGAATCACCTCTATATTTACAGGCTATAGCAGAATCTCTAAGGAGACAACCATTATAGGTTCCTGCAGCAATCAATTTTGGCATCCATAATAGTGTATGGTTTTGGTGTCTGTATATGAGATGAGACTGCTCAGCAGTCTCTGGATGGCTTCTCCTTTAGTTTCTTCTCCACAGTTAGTCCTTGTATTTCCTTTAGATATGAGCCATTCTTAGTTAAAAATTTGGAGATGAGTTGGTGGTCCCATCCTCCAAACAGAGGCCTTGTCTAACTTCTGGATATGGACTCTACAGGTTCTCCCCCCCTTTGTTGGGCATTTCATCTAATCTCATCCCCACTGGGACCTGGGAGCCTCTTGCTTTCCTGGCATCTAGGACTTGTTGGTGGCTACTCCCAGTTCCACATACCCGATTGCTACACACCACTTGTTAAAATTTTTTACTCTCTGTATATCATCCCTGTTTCCTCTCATATCTGATACTGTTCCCCACTTTTACCTTCTCCCTATCTTTCTCCCACATTCCTCATACCTTTTACCTCCCTTGAGAATTTTGTTCCCTCTTCTAAGAAGGACTGAAGCATCCACAATTTGGTCTTCCTTATTCATGAGCTTCATATGATTTGTGAATTGTATCTTGAATATTCTAAGCTTTTGGACTAATATCCACATATCAGTGAATTCATATCCTCTATGTTCCTTTGTGACTGGGTTACCTCACTCAGGAGATATTTTCAAATTCCATCCATTTGCACAAAAATTTCAAGAAGTTGTTGTTTTTAATAGCTGAGTAGTACTCTATATGTAAATATACCATATTTCCTCTGTCCATTCCACTGTTGAAGGACATCTGGTTCTTTCCAGCTTCTAGTTATTATAAAAAAAGGCTGATATGAACATACTGGAGCATGTCTCTTTGTTATATGTTGGAGCATATTTTGGGTATATGCCCAGGAGTGGTATAGATGGCTTCTCAGGTAGTACTATGTCCAATTTTCTGAGGAACGGCCAGACTGATTTCCAGAGTGGTTGTACCAGCTTGGAATCCCATGAACAATGGAGAAGTGTTCCTCATTCTCCACATCCTCACCAGGATCTGCTTTCACCTGAGTTTTTGATCTTAGCCATTCTGACTGGTTTGAGGTGAAATCTCAGGGTTGTTTTGATTTGCTGTTCCCTGATGACTAAAGATGTTGAACATTTCTTTAGGTGATTCTCGGCCATTCAATATTTCTCAGTTAAGAATTCATTATTTAGTTCTGTACCCCATTTTAATAGAGTTATTTGATTATCTGGAGTCCAACTTCTTGAGTTATTTTTATATATTGGATATTAGCCCTCTGTCAGATGTAGGATTGGTAAAGAATTTTTTACCAATCAGTTTGTTGCCATTTTTCCTATTGATAGTGCCCTTTGCCTTACAGAAGCTTTGCAATTTTATGAGGTCCCATTTGTTGATTGCTGATCTTAGAGCATAAACCATTGGTGTTCTCTTCAAGAAATTTTGCCCTGTACTCATGTGTTCAATTCTTTTCCCCACTTTCCCATCTATTAGTTTCGGGTATCTGGTTTTATGTGGAGGTCCTTGATCAACTTGGACTTGAGCTTTGTACAGGGAGATAAAAATGGATCAATTTGCATTCTTCTTCATCCTGACCACCAGTTGAACCATTATCATTTGTTGAAAATGCTATCTTTTATTCACTGGATGGTTTTTGCTTCTTTGTCAAATATCAAGTGATCAGACAGGTGTGGATTCATTTCTGGGTCTACAATTCTATTCCATTGATCTACTTCCCTGTCTCTATACCATACAGTTTTTATCACTATTGCTCTATAATATAGCTTGAAGTCAGGGATAATATTTCCCCTAGAAGTTCTTTTATTGTTGAGAATAGTTTTCACTATCCTATGTTTTTGGTTATTCTAAATGCATTTGCAAATTGCTTTCTTAAAACTCTATGAAGTGTCTTAAAACATTCACTAACCCTTGTTTGTTTGAAATCCAGATATTGTCCCAACTTTATCTCTTGCTATCATAACATCATAGTGAACTACAACTAACTTCCAAATATGTCTCTGACAGTGTCCAAATCCAGTCTTCCAAAAGTAGACTGTTATTTCCAACATTGGATTGATTTCTAGACCAGTACATGATTGAGTCTTAATAGTTGGTCACCTTCAAGAAAAATACAAGAGACATTATAATTTGTCTTTTTGATTTTCTATTCCACAAGATCTAAAAACTTGAGGCAAGGCAGCTTGTCCCATCTGGGATATAGTCAAGCAAAGATGGTTCAGGAACATATGTCCAATATAGCTCCCGAGTCACCCTTGTCAGAGCACTCAGCAAGCTCACAGGTCGGCATCATTCTTTGTCTCAGCAACAGTATGTCTCACCAATCTTTTAAAGTTCCATGGGCCTCTTCCACAATACCTTGTCCTTGAAGATTATACAAACTCCCTGTAATAAATTGTTGACAAAAAGCCTAGACTGCTCAACTACAATTGTCAGATCCATTATCTGTTTTTTTTTTTATTGGATATTTTATTTATTTACCTTTTAATGTTATCCCCTCTCCCATTTCCCCCAAAACCCTTATCCCATCCCCCCTTCTCCTATTTCTATGATGGCATGCCCCCACCATCCACCCATTCCCTCCTCCCTGCTCTCGAGTTCCCAACACTAGAGAATACAATCTTTAGGGACCAAGTCCCTCCTCTTCCAACTGATGCCTGACAAGGCCATCTTCAACTACCTATACAGGTGGAGTCATGAGTCCCTCCCTTTTTGTTCCAGGCTGGAGGTTTAGACACTGGGAGCTCTGGTTGAGTATTTTAATACTCCTTCTACGAAGGACCAAAGCACCAACACTTTGGTATTCCTTTTCTTCTTGAGTTTCATGTGGTTATATGCATTGTACCTTAGGTATTGTGAGCTTTTGGGCTAATATCCACTTACAATGAGTGCCTACCACATTATGATGGTTACCTCACTCATGATAATATGTTCTAGTTCCATTCATTTGCCTAAGAATTTCATGAACTTATTGCTTTTAATAGCTGAGTAATATTCCATTGTGTAAAATGTACCACAATTTCTGTAATCATCCCTCTGTTGAAAGACATCTGGGTTCTTTCCAGTTCTGGCTATTATAAATAAGGCTGCTATAAACATAGTGGAGCATGTGTCCCTGTTGTATGCTTGATCAGGCTAGCCCTCCTTGTCCTAGGAATACTTTTATTACTGCCCATCATGTTAAAGCTTATCTATAACTACATCAACTGTCTGGCAGCCAAAGTACATGACTTGAAACTGATAATGGACCCCCAGACATGGTTATTAATTTAACAGGCTGGCAAGCCAAAGACAGGTTAGATTTTGCACAAAGCCTTACCAACCTAAGACAGAAGTGCATTGCTTTTGATAATGCATATTCCATGATGGGTAAGGAAGACATTATTGATAGAGTCAGTCTTGTTAATGAAATAAAAAGGGGAGAGGTGATGAACCTTTGGGACTGCTTAGCAAGAAGCTGACATGGGCCAAGGACAAGGAAATAGGTTGCTTGGCAGGAATATGACATTGGTCAAGGACAAGGAGCTAGGCTTCAGGCAGGAATCATACATTAGGCTAGAACAAAGAAGTAATTTCAGACAGGAATCTAAATTTTAGGGTAGAACAAGGAAGTAGCCTTCAGACATGAAAATGACTTTGGGCTAGGACAGAGAAGTCAGCTCAGATAGTTTGGTCATCCTGATAAGCCTTTAGAAACAGTGATCATGGAGTGTTCACATAATTGTGTGTAATGCCTTGCTTTCTCTTTGAGTATTTGTGTTTATTGTATTTCTTGTTCCTTGACTATTTGCATCTATTGTATTGCTAGACCCTCAACCTAGAACTGAATTTAACACATGCATGTAATGAAAATGGTATAAAAGCATAAAGGAAGAGGGGGTATAGGATAGGGGGTTCTACAGAAGGGAAATTGGGAAAGGTGATAACATCTGTATTATAAATAAACAAAATACCAATAAAAAAGCAAATAAAAAAACTCTATGAAGAATTGAGTGGGGATTTTGTTGAGGATTGCATTGAATCTGTAGATTAGTTTCTGGAAGATGACCATTTTTACTGTATTAATCTTGCCAATCCATGAGCATGGGAGATCTATCCATTTTATGAGATCTTCAATTTCTTTCCTCAGAGACTTGAAGTTCTTGTCATACAGTCCTTTACTTGGTTAGAATCACATCAAGACATTTTATATTATTTGTGACTATTATGAAGGGTGTCATTTTTCTAATTTCTTACTCAGCCTGTTTATCCTTTGAGTAGAGGAAGTCTACTAATTTGTTTGAGTTAATTTTATATCAGCCACATTGATGAAGTTGTTTATCATGTTTAGGAGTTCTCTGGTGGAATACTACCATGTCATTTGCAAATAGTGATATTTTGACTTCTTCCTTTCTAATTTGTATCTCTTTGACCTCCTTTTGTTCACTAATTGCTCTGGCACAGACTTCAAGTACTATATTGAATAGGTAGGGAGAGAGTGGGCAGCCTTGTCCAATCCCCTATCTTAGTGGGATTGCTTCAAGTTTCTCTCCATTTAGTTTGATGTTGGCTATTGGTTTGATGTATATTGCTTTTACTATGTTCAGGTATGGACCTTGAATTCCAAGACTTTTACCATTAAGGGGTGATGAATTTTGTTCAAATACTTTATCAGTATCTAATGAGATGATCATGTGGTTTTACTTTGAGTTTGTTTACATAGTGGATTACATTGATGGATTTTTGTATATTGAACCATCTTTGCATACCTGGGATGAAGCCTACATGCTCATGTTGAGTGATAGTTTTGAAGTGTTCCTTAATTAAGTTTGCAAGAATTTTATTGAGTAATTTTGCATCAATATTCATAAGGGAAATTGGTCTGAAGTTCTCTTTCTTTGTTGGGTCTTTTTGTGGTTTGGGCAACCAGATATGGTTAGTGTAGTATTCTATCATACCTTCAAAGAAGACTCAATACCAATACTCTTCAAACTATTTCATAAAATAGAAACAGAAGGAACACTACCCAATTTGTTCTATGAAGCCACAATTACATTTATACCTAAATCTTTTACTGCTTTTAATATTCTTTCTTTGTTTTTGCTTTTGGTGCTTTGATTATTATGTGATAGAAGGAATTTTGTTTTTCATCTAATCTATTTGGGTTCTGTAGGCTTCTTGTATGTTCATGGGTATCTCTTTCTTTAGATTGATAATTTTCTTCTATAATTTTGTTGAAGACATTAATGGCCCTTTTAGTTGGAATCTTTGCACTTTTCTATACCTATTATCCTTAGGTTTGGTCTTCTCATTGTGTCCTGGATTTTCTGAATGTATTGGGCTAAAAGCTTTTGGAATTTTCCATTTTCTTTGACTATTGTGTCAATGTTATCTATGATATCTTCTGCATCTTAGATTGTCTCTTCTATTGCCTGTATTCTGTTGGTGATGCTTGTATCTATGACTCCTGATCTTTTTCCTAGGTTTTCTATTTCCAGGGTTGTCTCCCTTTTTGATTTCTTTCTTGTTTCTATTTCCATTTTTAGATCCTGGATGGTTTTGCTCAATTACTTCACCAGTTTGCTTGTTTCTTCCTGTAATTCTTTAAGGGATTTTTGTGTTTCCTCTTTAAGGGCTTCTACTCATTTACCTGTGCTATCCTGTATTTCTTTAGGGGAGGTATTTATGTCCTTTTTAAGTCCTCCATCATCATGATATGTGATTTAAAATCTGAATGTTTCGAAACATTTCATATGTGTTGGGGTATCAGGACTTGCTGTGATGGGATAACTGAGTTCTGATGATGCCGAGTAGCCTTGGTTTCTGTTGCTTAGGTTCTTGTGCTTGCCTCTCTACATCTGGTTATCTTTGTCCTTCGTATGTGCCTGGGAGCCTGTCATCTTAGGTAGGTCAGGACTCTTGGAAGACCTGTTCTCTCCAGGCAGGATTTGGGTGTGGAGAGCTGTGTTACATAGTTAGCTCAGGGGTACTGATAGAAACTGGAAGGATCCTATCCCTGGTTGCTCAGAGGTTCCTGTGCCCTCTGTGGTGGGTCCCTCTTGCACCAGTTATTGGAGGAAAAGTGGTGGTCTCACCTGTGAGCTTAGGAGTGACAGCACTCCTGGGAAAGCAGCTCTCTCCATGGGTGATTGAATATGGAGGGCTGTGGGACAGCCTTAGCTCTGGGTTGCAGATGTAGACCCAACAATTCTTATCAATAAAATAACTTTTGAAGAAATCATCATCCCTGACCTCAAGCTATACTACTGAGCAATAGTGATTAAAAACTGCATGATATTGGTATGAAGATTGACAGGTTGATCAATGGAATAAAATTAATGATCCAGAAATAAAACCACAAACTTTTTGACAGGTGATATGTAACAAGAAAGCCAAACTATTTACATCATTTAAACTCAACCCTATTCCTCTCCAACACTTAGTGCCATCATATTCCCAGGGTCTAAACTTCCAGCCTGAAAATAGGTAATTGAGGGTGGCTTGTCAGGCATCAGTAGATTTGGAGGACCATGGTCCCCAAAAGTTTGGATTCCCTAGTGCTGGGGAATTCGAGAGCAGGAAGATAGGTTTGGGAGGATGTTCGGAGCATATCCTAATAAGAATAGGAGGAGGGGATGTCAGATAAGGGCTTTAGGGGGAGAATGGGAGAGGAGATAACATTGAAAGGTAAATACACAAAATATCGAATAAAAAAACCCCAACATAATGGGTCTGACAAAAAAAAAAGATAGCTTACCTATTTCAAATTATTTTCAAAAGTTTCTAGGAGATGCTAATTGGCTAAGATCTTACTTTCCTCTCAGATTCATAACCTTTTACTTTTATTTAGCTTTGTTACAGAAACACAAGAATACACAAATGAACACACATGCACATATGAATACATACAAACACAAACACACACACACACACACACCTGACAGTACATTGCCACACTTTTTACATACACTCATAACCCAAACATGCACATAAAAATAAAATATTTTAAATAAAATAAATCTTAGATTTATTTTGACTCTAATTTATTCAAATGCAAAGATTTTGTTCTTTAACGTCTTATATGTTTGTGTGATATTATCTAATATGTTCTTGTAGAAACATATTTTAGTTTTTCTTCAAATAGTGCTCAATTCACTATCTGTTTTATCTAATATTAGAGCATAAACTATAGCATAAAACCCCTTCTCCTTTCTACTGGCATAAAATATAAATGTTATCCTCATTCATATTCAAATTGAGTCTTTAATTTCAAGTATTTTTATGCATTATGAAGTTTATACATTTTTTAAAATTTTTCCTTTCTTCTTTAAATGTTTAAGCACTTACACAAGTTGTATACTATCACTTTCTGTTGTTTCTGTCATTCGTCATGTGAATTTTCCCCAAATTTTGCAACACATTTTGTTTGATTTTATTTGAATTTTTAAAAAAACCTCACAGCTTGTATAATATAATCATTTGGGGTTCCCTTTTATTGGACTGGTGTAACTCCTTCATGTAATAAACTGAAAAGAGCCATGCTGTGTAAAAAAATAAAAGATGATGAATAAGCATATGAAAAGTTAGTAGGTCATTTTCCTAGCTACTTGCAGAATTGGAGATGACAATATCTAGAGAGATATTAGAACTAGCTGATTTTCTTGCATAAGTTTTAGAAATTTGTGAGAAATTAGTTTAATCTCATTAGTCTGTAACTTTTCTGTTCTTACATGAAAATAGATGTCTGTTAGGTACATTTGATTCATTGAGTCTCTTAGTTTTATTATTTCCCTGTTTATTTTTTGTCTATATATCCTTTTAATTGGGTGAGTTATATGTTGTAGTCTCCCACCTTTAATGATTGAGATTGATGTGTGATTTAAACTTTAGCAATATTCCTTTTTCAAATGTAAATGCCCTTGTATTTGGGGAATAGATTTTCAGAATTGAGATACCATCTGGTTCTTTTTTCTTTGATAAGTATAAAGTGTCCTTTTCTGTCTCTTTTGAATAATATTTGATGAAAATCTATGTTATTAGTCATTAGAGTTGCTACTCTGAGTTGCTTCTTGGATCTGTTTGGTTAAAAAACTTTTTCCAGCTCTTTACTCTGAGGTAATGTCTATCTTTTTTCTGAGGCATGTTTTTCATATGCAGTAGAATGATGGATCCTGATTTTGCATCTATTCTGTGAGCATGTGTCTTTATATTGGGAAATTGAGTCCATTGATGTTGAGAGATATTAATGACTGGTGATAATTGTTATTTCCTGCTATTTTGATGTTCTCCTCTCTCTCTCTCTCTCTCTCTCTCTCTCTCTCTCTCTCTCTCTCTCTCTCTCTTTCTGTGTGTGTGTGTGTGTGTGTGTGTGTGTGTTTCCCTTGGTTTCGCTGGTATGGAGTTACTTATTTCCTGTGTTTTCTTGGAGTTAGTTATCCTCTTTGGGATTTAGTTTTCTTCTTGTATTTTCTCTTGGGCTGGTTTTGTAAATAGATATTTTTGAATATGGATTTGTCTCAAAGTATTTTATTTTCTAAATCTATGGTGATCAAGAGTTTTGCTGGGTATAGTAGTCTAGGTTGACACCTGTGGTATTTAGAAGTTGTAAGATATCTGTCCAGGTCTTTCTAGCTTTTAGAATCTCTGTTGAAAAGTCAGGTGTAATTATGATATGTCTGCCTTTGTATGTTACCTGCACCTTTTCTGTTACTGCTCTTAATATTCTTCTGTGTTGTTGTTCTGCATATTTGTGTTTTGTTTATTCCGTGGCAATATGTTTTTTTCCTGGTTCAGTCTAATTGGTGTTCTATAAACTTCTTGTATATTTATTAGCATCTCATTCTTTAGGTTATGGAAGTTTTCTTCTATGATTTTGATAAAAATATTTTTTGGGCCATGGAGCTGTCACTCTTCACCTTTTACTATTTATGTTATATTTAGGTTATGAATTTTCATGGCATACCAGATTTCATGGATGTTTTATGTCAAGAAGTTTTTAGATTTAATATTTTCTTTGATTGATGTATCAATTTTTTCTACTGTATTGTCTATGCCTGAGAGTCTCTTTTCCATCTCCTTTATTCTGTTGGTGATGCTTGCATTTGTTCTTCCTGTTCTCTTCCCTAGGTTTTTAATCTCCAGGATTCCCTCGGTTTTGTTTTCTTTATTGCTTCTGTTTCTACTTTCAGATCTTGTACAGTGTTATTCTTTCTTTCACCTATTTAATTATGTTTTCCTGTATATTTTAAAGAGATTTATTTTTCCCTTTAAAAGACATCTACCTGTTTGATTGCATTTTTCTGTATTTTCTTAATGGATGTATTCATTTCTTTTTAAAGGCCTATGTTATCTTTATAAGATTGGTTTTAAGGTCATTCTCTTGTGCTTCTTTTGTGTTAGGATATTCAGGGCTTGCTATAGTAGGATAGCTGTGCTCTGAAGTTATTTATATTTATTTTGCTGTTTTGAGGTCCTTTAGCCATTTGGATGGCTTTGGTCATGGGATATTGCAGTTGCAGTAGGTAATAGGAGAGGTTATAACCTTGGTGGTGATGGTGTGGCAGGCCTTTTTTGGCTATCTTTAAGCTGTGTGGTTCAGGATCTGCAGGTCTGTGTGGTTCATGATCTGAAGTCTGTATAGTTCTTGAGTTGCAGATCTGATAATGGTAGGAAGAGAAGTGGTGGGAAAATGAAGATCTGCATGGGCTAGCATGCTGTTTAGAGCAGCTTGCTTGTTCCAGAGGATCCTGTAAGCAGGGCAGGTGAGTGGAAAAATGGACACTGACTTGTATTTTTCAGTATTCACAGGTCTGTTGAAGGTGGTCAGGTGTGTGTGTGTGTGTGTGTGTGTGTGTGTGTGTGTGTTTGTGTGTTTGTGTGTTTGTGTGTTTGTGTGTATGTGTGTGTGTGGGGGGTGGGGTATTTAGGTTCTCAGGGGATAGTAGGCTGCTTAGTGAAGGTTGGTTTTACACCAGAGGAATCAACAAGTAGGGAAGCAGCTTCTATGTTTCTGCATGAGAAATCCCTCATTATTCTGTTTAAGAATCATTTTCTTTTATATGTAATAAGTTTTATGTTTCTTGATGTTTTTTGAGCATATATTTGACCTTCAGTGTTGCCTTTATAATGTGCATGTGTGATTGTGGTGTGTGTGTGTCTTTGTCTATATTCATCATTATTGGTATGTATATGGCATTGATGGAATGGGTTCACTCATTTTATAAATTTCCATTTTAGGACATATTTTAAAATTCCTTCTGTCATGTATAATTCAAGGCACATATCTATCTCTTGTTGTCATACATTATTTTCAGAATTTAAATGTAATGGTAATACATGTGCATATTAAAGAAGAAACTATTTTCTATGGACGGAGGAATTGTTCCTGAATGAAGTGGTATAAGGGGGTACAAGAATGGACTAAGGAAATGAACCAACAAGAACAAAGGTAAATGTGCCCTACTGATGCTTATTACTTTTTCATTAATTTCAAATAAACACTGAATCCATTTTCTAAGTTAATTTCTTGAAATACATTTCAGAATCATCTCAAATGAAAGTAAAATAAAAAGAATCATTATAAATTGTAGATTCCAAAGTCAATTAATAACATACAGTGCAAAAAGATGTGTGCATATTAACCAATGTGTTTCCCTTGGGTTATTTAATTGCTTCCTCTCATAATGTACAGAGGACACTGCAGATAAACTCCTGAAGGAATTCTCCAGAGCTTGCCTGGTCCATATAATTTATTCCATATTTGCGCATGATAGACTCTGAAAATCAAATACAGCTCGATGATACAGCTTCGAAGAAATAAACTTCATATCATGCTTCATTCATCAATGATTTTATTTTAGAGATAATAATTAACCATAAAGCCTTTTTACCAGAGGATTAGCTAGGAGCCTGAAGCAGGGTAAGAAAAATTATTTAAAAATAAATATTCATTAATATACTTTAATATTGTTAACATCTTGAGATTTTTCAGTAATTTCTCTTATTCAGGCTTCACAGCTAGAGTCTGCAAAGTATGTGGCAGATTTGACATTACCTACTAAGCAGAAAGAAATTATTGTCAGTTTGGACACTGGTCCATGTTAATGCTTATTCTTTACTTTTCTGTGCACAGACTTAGAGTCATTTGAATACAACATGAATGAATTTGTGTCTGTAATCACACCTAGGCCACATTCCATTTCCTTTATATCAGACTGACTGACTTGGGTGAATTAACCTTTCTTTCCAAGCCAACTGGTAAAGTTGAGTAAAGTACAGTAAGAAGTGTAATTCATGTCAATCCAGGTGAAGATGTAACACTGTGACTTATTGAACAGTGAAAATATTATTTTTAGTAGCATCAATAATCTAAGTTCTAACTGGGCTCCTATATAATAATTATAGAGAGAGAAAGAGAGAGAGAGAGAGAGAGAGAGAGAGAGAGAGAGAGAGAGAGACTTTTCACTGTTTTCATTGTAGGTAATTTACTGATGGTTCCTATGTGCCATGCAAAGCTAGAATAAATACTGAGCAATAAACATGTCATATTAGTTGATCTATCATAGGAGGTTAAAAAGAGTCAACATAAAACATTCTAATAATGAAATCAGAAAAATGATTTTTAAATGATAAAATTGTCTAAGTACTTTAACAGACTCCAACTTTGACTTATCCTTTAAAAAAAGAAAATCAGAGATCTGCCTTGGCTATAAGCATTTTAAATAGATATCATCTGTGGCTCTTCATCTTCATATAGGTATATGACTATTTTTTCTCTGTCATCTGTTCTTGCATTTAATATTTTTCCTTTTCTTGTTTTTAAATTACCTTGCATGCATTGTGTAAACAATAGCAAAACATCTGTTGGCAAGAGAATGTTTATAGAACAGGTAAGAGATATCTGATAAGTCGTCTTGGAAAGAATTTGCATTTCTTGGTGTATCAAGACTCTTTCTAGGCAATTAACAGTGGCCACCATGTTGACTATTTCAGATGTTGTTCAACAGCTTTTTTTCTGAAATATTACTTTGTATTATATTTGATAGTTTATCTTTGTTTACCATTTACTGAAATTTTGTAAATTCTTTTTCAAGTCTTTATTTTCTTCTCTGAAGTAAGAAAGTTTTGTTCTAAGTTTTATACCTTTTAAAACACAAATTTAGGACTCATCACTTAGTTGTGGTAAAGTATTGGGCTTTTATTTTATTGTGTTTATAATAAAATTTTCCATTTTCCTGATTAAAAAAATAAGAAGAGACAGTAAATTCAATTTGGTTAAATCTGTTCTTGGTAGGTGACAGATGTGAAAATTTCACACTTTATTGAGTTCAGAAATGAGATGATAGATATATTTTTGTGAGATATTGTTTTCCAGTTACTCAAGACTTGATTAACACATGGACAAAAACTTTTAGTTAAAAAGTTTGTGCAGAATATTTTGATCATGATTTCTCCCCTGCCCTATCTTTTCCCAGATCTTTTCTACTCATAGGACTTTCATGTTTTATCCCTTACCCTTTAACACACACACACACATACACACACACACACACACACACACACACACACATACACACACACACAGAGGAGAAAGAGAGACAGAGAGAGACAGAGAGAGAGACAGAGAGCAGAGAGACAGAAGAGAGAGAGAGAGAGAGAGAGAGAGAGAGACTGAGAGAGAGAGAGAGAGAGAGAGGAACATACACACAAATACAACAAACCATCCAAATAATGCTCCAAATCCAACAAGTAAACAAAAAGTCTACTAAAATCATGGCATTTATTTTACATAGTCCAGCTACTCATGGGCTTGTTACCTGGTCTGCAATGTGTTTGATATACCAATGAGTCTGAGACTGCACTGGAGAAAAGTGATTCCCCTTTTATCAAAGTATATCTATTGCACATTTCTTCTTGATTCTCTGTACCCACTTCCCCCTTAGTGTTTGGCACCTCATCTGGCTTGAAGTTCTATAAGTTGTATGTGTGTTTCCCTAGTGTCTGTAAATTCATTTTTATATAAGTCCTGTTTTATCAGGAAGATTCTGTTTCCTTGGAGTCATCCATCCCTCTGGCTTTTGTAATCTTCCCAAATCCTTTTCCACATAGTGCCCTGAAACCAGTGAAGTAGTGAAGGTAGAAATTTTCCATTGAGAAGGAGTTGTTCCAAAGTTTCTTACTCTTTGCACACTGATAGACACTACTTTCTTTTTTTTTTATTAATTGGATTATTTATTTATTTACATTTCAAATGTTGTCCCCCTTCTTGGTCTCCTCTCTGGAAAGGCCAATCCATCCCCCTTACCGTTGTCTCAAGAGGGTGTTCCCCCACCCACCTACATACACACTCCTGCTTCACCACTCCAACATCCAGGATGCTTGGCAACATGCCTCCACAAGACCAAAGGCTTCCCAGGACCCAACAGGGATGACATTAGCAGAAATACCTAGTAAAAGAGAGATAGAACCTGAAGAGACCAACACTAGTAGATAGCATGGCCCCCAGTTGAGGGATGGGGACAGCCACCCATTTCAAAATTTTTAACTCAGAGTTATTTCTGCCTAAATTAAAGGTTAAGCAAAAAAATGTAGCAGATACTGAAGGAAAAGACATCCAGAGACACTACTTTTGTTGCATAAATAATTTATCAAAATTTCCATATTTAGAAGCATGTGACCTTATACATATCTAGCATAGGAAATTCAACTCAATGTGTAGGCTATTTTAGAGAATTTTTTAAATCAAGTTACTACAGTGACTATATGTATTTTGTTTATTTTTCTCAATTTTTACTTTGTTAACATACTATTCATTGCTTTCCCATTACTGCAAAGCATTACTTGTTTGTTAGATGACACCACTGAAGAACTTGACAGAAGTGACATACTTTCTCCTGCTGGACTCACTGATGATCCAGGCCTGCAAATTCCACTCTTTATTACCTTCTTCCTCATCTACATCATCACCTTGATAGGGAACATGGATGATCCTGCTGATTCTCTTGGACTCTCGGCTCCATACTCCCATGTACTTTTTTCTTGGTAACTTGTCCCTGGTGGATATTTTTTACTCTTCAGCTATTACACCAAAAATCATGGCTGGGCTCTTAATAGGAGACAAAATCATTTCTTACAATGACTGTGCTGTTCAGATGTTCTTTTTTGCAGCCTTTATTACTGTTGAAAATTACCTGTTGGCCTCAATGGCCTATGATCGCTATGTGGCAGTGTGTAAACCCCTACACGATGCAACCACCATGACTCCAAGTGTATGTATGTGTCTGATCATGGGCTGCTAGTTCTTGGTTTCTTGAATGTCTCAGTTAACCTTGGAGATACATTCAGTCTCTCTTTCTGTAAGTCTAATGTGGTCCATCATTTTTTCTGTGATATGCCAGCAATCATGGCTCTCTCTTACTCTGATAGACATGTTAACGAACTGTACTTATTTATCTAGCCAGTTTCAATATCTTCTTTGCTCTCATAATAATCTTAGTATCATACATTATAATTTTTATCACAATCTTACAGATGCACTCAGGAGCAGGACATCAGAAGGCTATTTCTACATGTGCTTCCCACTTTACTGCTGTTTTTATTTTCTATGGAACAACAATCTTCATGTATTTGCAGCCAAGCTCTAGTCATGCAATGGACACAGACAAAATTGTGTCTGTCTTCTACACCATGGTCATTCCCATGCTGAACCCTTTAGTTTACAGCCTGAGAAACAAAGAGGTAAAGAGTGCTTTCATGAAAGTGGTCTTGAAAGAAAACTTATTATTATGATATTAACTTTAAAAATTTTGTGATGTAATATTAATATTCTTATGACATCTTCTGTATATAGTAGATTGTATTTTAAGCTTATACTAGTTCATGATCTGAGTGTTTATTTTTGCCTGTGCATATCATTTTGTTCTGGACATGGAGGAGCAGTATTTTTAGAAGCATAATAAGGAAATTAGATAATTCTGAATTTTTGTGTTTGGGTTGTCAAAATGTTTTTACCATTATTGATACATTCAATTATTTTCCTTTTACTTTCTTTTCTGGTATACTGTGATAGTTAATAATCATTATCATTTTGATGGATTTTTTGAGTACACATTGAAATACATCTCTGAAGTCAATTTTGGTGCATCTATTTTGCTGTGTCTTGTTTCATTATCAATTAGAATCTAATACAAATCATTAGCTTATTTTCCTTTATATTCAGATATTAGTATGGGCTATGTATTGGGAGATTTAACCATTAAAATTTTCTATCCTAAAATTATGTTTATTTGAATGTTTTTCATGCTAACATCTCAATTTTTATACTTGTTTCTCTATTCTGATTTTACTTTTGTCCATGCACATATGCTGAGTAACTTGTATTGTTTTCTGCTATTAGATATGCTGCTATGAATGTTTTGTAGTATATTCTACTATAGATCCATATGTTGTTCTGACCTCTACTCAGAATGTGAAACTTCATATACTTAGGTAATAATCTCTGATAATAAATCTAAATGAAGAATATATTGCCTCCAAAACCTTAAGAGGACACATAGGAGTCAGAAAACTTTTGGTTTTCTAAGAAAGATTCCAATAAAACAATTTATCCTTTTATCTTAGATGAGCTATATCAAATATCCCATATTATTTGGTTTTCAAAAAATTCACTTTGATGAATGGAATAGAAGAGAATTGAAGACCCAGAAATAAAACCACACACTTATTGACACTTAATCTTTGAGAAAAATACAAACTATTTACCTCATTTAAACTGTACCCTATTCCTCTCAAACTCTCTCTCTCTCTGTCCATATATATATATATATATATATATATTCCCTCTTAGATTTATAACCTTTACTTTTTAATTAGTTTTGTTACAGAAACACAAGTACACACAAATGAACACACATGCACATACATATGCACATACACACACACACACACACACACAAGTACACACATTACAATATATTGCCACACATTTTACATACCCCTATAACCCAAACATGTACAAAAAATGAAATCTTTCAAATATAAATAAATCTGTTTATGTTTAGATTACCTTTGACCTTTTACTCACTAAGTCTAATGAAAGCAATGCTAATGGGGAAATAGTCTATTCTTATACAATGTAGAAAACACTAATCATTTTTCTGTGGATTGTTGCACAAAGTCCTGAGATAAGGAGCCCTTAAGTAGTACACTTAGGTAGTATTGCTGTTTGATGTCTTGTTTTAAGTTCAAACTGAGACCCAAAAGTCCTATATTCCCCCTTTTTCTTGTGGGTGATTCCAATCCTAGAATCACAAGATGTCATTCAACTTTGGGTGTATGCACCCTAAGCCCCACCCTCTAAGGCTGTATCTGGGACATGGGTTAGATTCAAAAGTCTCTTATCTCCAACATTTGGGTAATCTCCACCCTTGTGCCTCTAGGGTGGGGATATCCTAGGAGTCAAGGCCTGCTCCTCTTTGGCCTTGCAGAACAGCAGGTGATCTTGAGCTTGAGGGGGTTGCTCAGGTATCTGGTTGCTCTCTAGTTGGCATCAGGTGCAGATGCTGGTCTGAGTTATATGAAGTCATCTACTTCAATGGATGTCAGGATGGTCAGCAGCACCAGGAACGACCTCTTATTAGTCTGAAAAGTCATTTCTGGTGGGGGGGATCGTTTTGATGCAAGAGCTACAGTCAAGGGAGTGGAGTCCCAGACAAGAGGAGCGTTCCAGGCTCAGAACAGGGAAAGGACACGGGACACCACTCAGCCAGTGCCAGTTTCCAAGGGCAATTTATTTAAGGTCTCTTTTTACGATTCTGTTTATTCTCTCTACTTGTCCTGAGCTCTGGGGACAGTTCGAACAATAGAGCTTCCAATTAGTCCCCAATATCTCTGACAATCTCTGACATACCTTAGGAAAAAAAAGCAAGACTGTTATCTGATTCAATTATCTCAGACACTCGAAACCTGGGAAGATTTCTTCTAATATCTTCTTGGTTACCACAGTAGCTGTTTCCTGCTTGGTGGGGAAAGTCCCAATCAATCTAGAGATACATAAATATTAGAGGGTTCCTATATTTTCTGGCCTAACTTCTGCAAAATTGGTCTCTCAGTATATTCTAGGCTGTCCTCCCCTAGGTATTTTTTCTGTTTACTCTAAGCCTCAAAAGCCTAGTGAGTCTTTTGTTTCTTTCTGAGGAGTATAGTTCTCCCTTCTTGTGTACACCATTGTCTCTTTTTCTCTAGGTAATAGTTGGCAGGGTGGCTAGCACTCTGAGTCCTTTCTTTTTCTGTGTGTTTTAAGTGAGGCCATCTCTTAATCTAGTCCCAGTCACCAGTGGGTGTCTCTTGTAGGCCCATAACTGGGATAGGCTCCTGTATAGCCATTTCTCAAGGAACTTGATCTGTCTGGTTATTGCCCTAGGATTCTTTAGCACCAGCCACGGATAGCAGGGAGAGCTGCAACCACTGTGCTGTGGCCTCTCTCTCCTCCGCTGTCTGGGTTCTCATACCAGAAGGAGCCAGAGGCCAAGGTCCCCACAAGCAGCCAGGCTGCTATAGCAGTGACCCTGGGGTCCCCAGCCCAGCCACACACGTCAGGCTAGGCAGTTGTCACCTAACTGGCCCCCATGGCCTCCACCAACAGCAGAGAGACAGAGCTTCCTTCTCTTGGTGGCCAACCTGCACAGTCGGGCAGTTTAAGGGCACTGCGACAGGGGAGCAGAGAGCTGTCACCAGCGGAATGTGGGCTGGGCGAGGACTCCCTCCATGCATGCCACCTGGAGAACACCCTACATGCAGTGAGTGGGCTGCCTGAACCGCAGTGCCTGCTCCCCAAAGGACTTGTCTCTCTGCTCTGCAGCAGCTCTCTTTACCTGCTCCATCTCCTCCTCTGCCAGTGGCCATGTTACCTCTTTTTGTTAACTTTCTTCTAACGTTAATTAGGATGTTTAACACAGTAGATTCAGTCCAAAATAACATCAGTCAAAGTCCAAGAACACATAGAACAACAACCAACACACAGACAGTTCGCCAAGAAATCAGAGAAAAACAACAGAGACAGCTCACCCCCGTCACGGGCGGTGCATAAACCAGGTGATAAGACAGTTTTCACCCCTGTCACAAGAGCAGAAACCAGGTTACATATGAAGATATAGAAAACTGTCGGTGGAAGAATTCAATAACCAGATGACTTGGCTAGCCTATGCTGGACCTAATTTAACAGATTCAGACAACTTGGCTTGCCTACGCTGAACCAAATCTAACAGATTTCTAACACCACCAGCAATGAACAACACAAACAGAATTAGACACGGACACACTGCCATGAGAGCTCAACAAATGCTGCCCCAAGCGGCAGTAGCCAAAGACCACCTTCAAAGAGAGAAGGGTCATTCTTGGCTTCATTGTCAAAAAATCAAGTGTTCATAGGTGCATAGTTTTATATCTGGGTCTTTGATTTGATTCCATTCATCAACCTGTCTTTTCTATACTGATACCATACAACTTTTATTACTATTGCTATGCAACACAGCTATAGATCAGGAATGCTGATACTCGCGACGTTCTTTTATTGTACAGGATTATTTTAACTTTTGTGGGTTTATTTTTTTCCATATGAAGTAGAAAATTGTTCTATCATGGTCTGTAAAGAATTGTGTTGGGATTTTCATGGGAATTGTATTGAATTTGTAAATATATTTTGGTAAGGTATCCAACAACATTTATATAGCACATTGCACATGGAGAAGTAAAGCTGGCGCCCTACCAGAATTTATACCTTTACTGATTATTAATCATAGTATTCATAGATACTCTGATGCTACCAGAGGAAATAGGTAATCATTAATCAATCCCGCTGTAAACACTGCCACCTATAGCAGTGACTTGATTGTGATATATTCTGTTGCAATAGTGGCACAAAAATTATGAGAGTAACTTATTACTCTTTGATTGGGTTTATGGCCTGCCCTATGAGATGAAACCCATGTTTAAGACTGCTAGGGTGGCCAAAATATTGAGACTCAATAGGCCATAGGCCTAGGGGAAAACCAGGTACTATTGTTCTCCTAGAAGTACATTAACTTTTATTTATTTTTTATTGGAAAGTTTTTTACATTTCAGATATTCTCTCCTTACCCCATTTCCCCCCTCCCTCCCAGGAACTCACTATCCCTTCCCCCATCCTCCTGCCTCCACGTTGGTGTACCCCCACACCCTCCCCCGTACCTCACCTCCCCACCCTCGAATATCCCCCACCAAATAAAAAAAAAGATATATAGCCAAAGTTTAAAGTTTTTGTAATGATCAATCCATTCTGAAATACACTGTGCTGTAGAGTTCTCACTAATTGTGATTCTTGGCACTTGATTTTCAGTATGAATTATTTACTAGAGAGTATTGGCATCCTATACTTGGGATGCCAAGGAAGGAGATTTCTGAGAACTCAGACAGCCATGGATACATGATGAAATCATGTTTCAAATGACAATAACCACAGGAATCCAGATTGAGCATCGTTCCTTTAGTAACCAAGATTATTTTGAGAATTAAAATGTAAATAAACTAAAAAAAAAAAAGAAGTACATAACAACAAAATGACTCTGAATGACATAAATCAGTACCTTACTCAGCCATCCTTAGGAAGGCTTATTACAATAGATAATAACTAACACAGAGTCCCACAGTTGGACAATGTACAGAAAGTGAGAGATTTTGGAGTACTCAGTGCTAAGTATGATGTCTTCCTCAAACTCCTTCCTTCAAGGCTTCAGAAAGATTGAAAGAGACAGAGGTAAGAGATCACTCCTAGGAAACAGTGTCATACAGATACAAAATGATTGCTACATATATGAACTCACAAAGACTGACAGTGTATATAAGACCTGCACAGTGTTGAGTCAGATAATGTACTAATATGGATAAGGGGAAGTGAACAGAGGGTCAAATCCTTAACCTGGAAGCAGTCTGCAATTGATAACAATTGTAAAAGAAAAAAATTATTTTAGCTTTCTCCAGTGGAGTCTCTAACCACCCTTCAGGGTAGGTTCATGTCCAGGAGCAATTGACCAACACTAAACAAATTTGATGGTATATTTGAAGCCTCTTGGTCTCATTGTTTGTCTTCTTTTCTTTTTCTTTTCTTTTCTTTTCTTTTCTTTTCTTTCTTTTCTTTTCTTCCTTTGGTCCTATATTTTGTCTTATTTTTATACCCTTTAAAAGTGTGTTTGTTTATTTGTTTGTTTTCCTTGATTGTTTCTTTTTTTTTTTTAAAGAGAGAAAGAAAGACCATGAGATTGTTTAGTTGGGGAAGTGAGGAGAATCAGGGAGGAGTTTGGTGAAAATGAAAACATGATCAGATTATATGAAATCACTTTTCAATTAAATAAATAAAGAAACTTAAAAATAAGAATGCTCGAAAAATACAGAAGCTGCAGGTCTGGATTATAATATAGAAGGAAGCAAAAATCTATTAGGGTATTCATATAGTATTTTGTGAACAAATGGTTTCTGACTATGTGGTGTTAGAAAATCAGTTTTAATTAAGAATAGACTATCTTCACTGATGTGAACTCTTTGAAGAGTATTTCTTCAGAAGTAGCACTGCAAAGATATGTTCCAGGCAGTGTCAAGGCTGAATGTCTGTTGAATGCTGGATTTTGGCAATGTGGAAAAAAGATATAAATACTACTTTTATCACAAAATATAATTTTACATACATACATTGTTCTGCAAACTTCCATCAACAAACAAGATATTATAGCTGATAAATAAAATTAATAAATTTGCAAACTCAGTACGTAACTTCAGTAACACTTCTATGTAACAATAATGGGTTATCTGAAATGGAAATCAAGAAAATAAGTTTATTCATAGTAATGAAAGGTTTATAATGAAATCTGAAAACTACAAAACTTGAGAAGTGGACTCAATGGAAAGGAAACACATCTTGTTTGCACATAATGAAATAATATGTTTTGTTAAAAGCTCTGTTCTAAGCAACCTATAGTCTTCAAATTTTAATTTCTATCAAAATGCCATTGATACTCTTCAAAGAAGAATTAAAAATTTACAGTATGTTTCTTGAGTAAATTATTACTTGATGAAAACCATGTGATGAATTTAGTCACTCTGTTACTAAAGATAATTCAATTAAATAAGTATGCAAAAGATATATCTTAGATGAAGTTCACTGCAATTCCCTGCACAGATGCTAGGAAAAACAAACATCCAGATCACTCATCAGTTGCTGATAGTATTAAGAAAATGTGGAGTGTGAACCAATGGAATACTGTTCATGTTTAAGCAAATGAACTCCCATTTGCAGCAGCATGGATGGAACTTGAGGTCATTGTGATAGGGTCAAGGAATAGACTGACAAACAATTACTTACTGATTGATCTCATTCAGAATATGTGGACACTTGAAATGTGGATTTCACAGAATTGAGAATTAACTAGTGGTGACAAGAGGATAAAGACAATAAGATGAAGGGAGATCAGAGATGTGTAGAATATCTTATGGTATAATACATTAGGATATGCTTTGTAATGTTTTTGCTGATACAGTGAAGAAGGCATTTTATTTTAAAGAGATAATAGTTATTTTGATCCCCATAGGCAAATTAATTGCCTCTTTTGTAGACTGGGTAGATATATGGGTTATATATTCTCTGAAGGAAATCTCTAGAGACTTTTAACTCTCTGTAATTATTCTAGTTTTTCATGCATTACCTGAAGTGACTCAACATCATGTGCTTTATAAGGAAAGCACAATTTTCCATTGCACGTCCTTTGTTTGTATGAACTTTAATCATTGTGAGTAACCGACAGCCTTTTCCTGACTTTAATATTTGCTGTCAATCTTCCATCATGGTGAACAAAGAGATTCAGGAGAAAAATTATGTATTCTTCAATGGTAACATCTTTATACAATATTTTATGACCTTCTTTTATTTATTATTTACATATAATTTTTAAATCGTGAGAGGAAAGTAATGAATCTTTCAAAGTAATAAAGAGATGAATGGCTCTTCCAAGGATAGAAAAATATGAGTTATATTTAAAATTTGGCCACTGTTGATGTTCTTTCCAACAGTCTACCCTGCTTTACAGAGAATTTTTATCCCTTCTCAAGGAAGAACACCTAGAATTATTTACTAAATATAATATAGCCGAATTAATGACTTGAAACCACTTTCTAAACTGGATATTCTTCTTCTCATAGTTAAGAAACATACTACTTTCAAGTTCCAAGACTATTCAAGTGATAAGTAAAATTTATGCAGCAGTATTGGAAAACATTTTTCAATTGTTTGAAGATAGAAAGAGATGATTTCAAGAGACTTATCTGAAAACAGAGGTAAGAATGGAGCATAAATGATAAAATGTCTATCACAAATTCATCAGAGATTCATTTTATGAGTCATGCATCATAAAGTATGAATACAAGTAAAAATGATATTTTGATTGATTAATTAGTGACTATCTTGTGTACTGTACATTTGAATTTCATTGAAGGTTTGAAACAACACAGAGAGACAGGGAGACATTGAGACAGAGACAGTGAGAGGGAGAGGGAAAGGTAGAGGGAGAAGGAGGAGTATAAGAGAAAGAAAAATACCCAAACCCAGATTAACTAATCATCTTGCATATGTGCTCTACTGCCTCTATAGTTGCAATTCAAATAAGGAAATATTAAATATGGTTACTATATTAGAAAAATTTGAGAAGACATAGTGCATCAGTACTACTGGGTAAATACTAAATTCTGCAAATAATGTGGACTTTTTCAACTCTCGAATTCATGATATTTGACTGTTTATGGCAGTTGCAAAAGAAAGATGAAGATTAAGAGTAATGAACTCTTTTGTCAGATGAAAATGAGAATTTCAGAAGTAATTTTTTCAAAATGATTGCTAGATGAATTTCAATGAGTCATATGCTTGTAGTAGAAACATAAATTCTGAGCAGGCAGTCACTGCACCAATTTAAGAGAGAAAAACTGGTTTCAAATATAACATGTCACTCATGGCAAATGAACCTCTGCTTTACTACTATTGATCTTTCAAATGGGTATTTATTGTCCTATCCTAATAGCAACATGACACAGCCTTAGTCACAGGTGGTATCACTCAAATGTCAATTTCTATTATATACCACTTTATTCTAGCAATCTAATTCAGTCTATTATAGTCTTCATTTTTCAGATAGAAATATGATGTTGAGAGATAAATGTCAGATATTTGCTGCAAGGACCTGATTCTCTGTTGCATATATCTGAGTATGTACATTAATTAGATTTGCCTCTGCTGGTTGAATTACACTCATAATCTCCAAGATACCTTAGTATTTAACCATTCATTGAAATGTAATATCATTCAGTAGTTAACTCTTTTTAAATCTCACTTTATAATTATAAATATGCATGAATGCACAAGTAATAATCATGAGTTAGTGCATCAAAAGTCACAAGTCAAATAAGGATCATAAATTTATTATTGATGATTTTTGTCATTAAAGGAGAACTCATGTAATTTTTCAAGATTCTATTTGCTTGGTTATACCACCATATGAAGTTAAAATTATTGTGAACAGTATGTTGAACAAACTAATCACCAAGTTAATTGCTAAGTGCTGAAATTGAGTCAAAGTTTAAATTTGATTTAACTTAAATCTACTTTAGACCTACTTAAGAAAAATTCAGCCTGAATTAAAGTTACATATGATTACAGAAATAAGATAGCAACCAAGAATCATGCCACTACTAATGAATTACTCACTTTCTTGTGTTAATTAGTTTATAGGAATGTGAAGAGCATCATTATTGAATGGTTATTGTGACGGCACAATAAAAGTATCCTTAGCAATTTTTTGACAGATAAGGAAATGAAAATGTGAGTTTTAACTGTAATTAGGAGATATGAGTTTTCAAATAGGTTCATCTACACTAATTATTTTCATCAAGTTGTTAAGTTGTTTATACATCTGTTTTAAATTCATAAAATGTTAATGTTATGTTTGTGATCCATATACCCATAACATTGTCCTTAGTTTTCAAGTTTACTCATATTTTGAAAAATCTTGAGATAAAATTTATACCTACAATGACAGAATACATATCATCCTCATACCTTCTAATTACCATTTCATTTCTTTATCACATTGCACTTTTAATTTTTTTATTGCTGCAGAGATTGTTCAACATGATGGAGAACAGGACAGAAGTGACAGAGTTTCTCCTGCTGGGACTAACCGATGACCCAGCCTTACAGATTCCACTCTTCATGACATTTCTTGTCATTTACACAATCAGCCTGGTGGGGAACCTGGGGATGATCCTATTGATTCTCATGGACTCACGGCTTCATACTCCCATGTACTTTTTTCTAGGTAACTTATCTCTGGTAGACTTTTGTTACTCTTCAGCAGTCACTCCAAAAGTCATGTCTGGTTTTCTTGTTGGAGACAAGGTCATTGCCTATAATGACTGTGCTGCTCAGATGTTCTTCTTTGCAGCATTTATTACTGTGGAGAATTACCTGTTGGCCTCAATGGCCTATGATCGCTATGCAGCAGTGTGTAACCCACTACATTATACCACCACCATGACTACAAGTGTGTGTACATGGCTGATTATTGGCTCTTATGTCATTGGTTTCCTGAATGCCTCCATCCACATAGGAGATACATTCCAGCTCTATTTCTGTGAGTCTAATGTTGTCCATCACTTTTTCTGTGATATTCCAGCAGTCATGGTTCTGTCTTGTTCTGACAGACATGCCAGTGAGCTGGTTCTTGTCTACATAGTGAGCTTCCACATATTTTTTGCCTTTATAGTTATTTGGATATCCTATGTGTTCATTTTTGTCACCATCTTGAAGATGAACTCAGCTGCAGGACATCACAAGGCTATATCCACCTGTGCCTCCCACTTCACAGCCGTCTCCATTTTCTATGGAACTAGTATTTTTATGTATGTACAGCCCAGCTCCAGTCACTCCATGGACTCAGATAAAATTGCCTCTGTTTTCTACACCATGGTCATCCCCATGCTGAACCCTCTGGTCTACAGCTTGAGGAATAAGGAGGTGAAGAGTGTATTCAAAAAGATCATTTTAGAGACACGATCTTTATGACTTTGAGTTCTCACTTCAGAGACTCATGATACTTGAATTCTTCTTTCCTGATATTTTCTAATTATAAGTTATGTTTAAAACATATCTTTGTACAAGTTCTTTAAACAATGCTTTACAGACACAAACAAGTAAAGTTATGTTAAGAAATACATATCTGTATATGAATGTCCAAAATACTCAATAGTTGCTTATATCAACTTTGAATTAGGATATTTATGAATTCACTTATTTTTTTTTCTGGCACTATGCACTGAGATGTTAATAAAAAAGCATATAAGTGTACAAAAAAGCTTTTAATGAGATGATGTGCACATGGGCATTCTATAGTGAAAGACACTTGGGATGTGAGAAATTTTTCAGAGTTAAATGGAACATGGCTTCTCTGGAGGTTATTATTATGTACAAATTTAACTGGACTCAGATTAGTCCAGGTAATTCATGAGACATATGCTTATTTATGTCAAAAATAGATTCTCAAACTATCTTCTACTTGCAACAGAAGATTTATAATGACTTCCCTTCAATGTTTGTGTTCAGTATCTCATTCAGTTTGAATTTACTGAATATAACAGAAATCAGGGAAAGTGCTAGCTTACACCCTATCTGTGACTGATTCTTCTTTCTTTTCACTCTTATCTCATACTCCCTCCTTCTTTTCTTCTTCCTTTTATCTTTCCACTCTTCCCACTCTCTGTTTTGTTCCCCTCTCTCTCATCTTTAACTATGGCATATGTCTTCTCTTACTCTTTGATAAGGGAAACTTCTATCTGTGCTTCAAGATTGTCATTAGCCAGTTCACTTCTGCTTTTCTTAGGATGCTGAATGCAGATTGAATTATCTACTTACTTTATTTATTCTCTAGACTTATTTCATACACACCACTATCACATAAAACCATACTGATAATATATTTATGCTTCATAAATACATGTGTGAACACATGCTATTTTATGTGCTTCTGTTTCACTGGAGAGCCCAGAAAATATTCAGCAGTGTTTACTGTTAATAATTTGAGTTCTAATTTGGATATTATGATATAAAAGATGCATATTATTTATTTATTTTACTGTCATTCCAGAAGTCCAGTTTCAGAATATGCATTATTAAATGACAGTGTCTTCTTTCTGTACATTTTACTGAAATATATACTGTACTGTGATCTCTTATGGATTAGTATTTCTGCTTTTGTTTTTCTACACCAAATCCCCCTCCTTTTATGTTACATTTTCTTTTCTTTTTTCCCTTATTTATTGGATATTTTGTTTATTTACATTTCAAATGTTATTCCCTTTCCTGGCTTCCCCTCCAGGACCCACCTATGCCACACTCCTGCCCCATGCTTCTATGTGGGTCCTCTCGCACCCTTCCACCCACTCATACCTCACCACTCTGGCCTTCCTCTATACTGGGGAATTGAGCCTTCACAGGACCTAGAGCTTCTCCTCTCATTGATGCCAGACAATGCCATCCTTTGCTACATATGTGGCTGGAGCCATAGGTCCCTCCACGTGTACTCTTTGGTTGGTGCTTTAGTCCCTGGGAGCTCTGCGGGGGCTGGGGGAAGACTGGTTGGTTGATATTGTTGTCCTTCCTATGAGGTTGTAAACTCCTTCAGCTCCATCAGTTCTTTCTCTAATTCCTCCACTGGGTCCCCATGCTCAGTCCAATGGTTGGCTGTGAGCAACTGCCTCTGTATTTGCCAGGTTCTGGCAGAGCTTCTGAGGAGACAGCAATAACAAGCTCCTGTCAGCAAGCATTTCTTGGCATCAGCAATAGTGTCTAGGTTTGGTGTCTGTATATGGGATGAATCCCCAGGTGAGGCAATTTCTGGATGGCCTTTCCTTCATCCTCTGCTCCATACTTTGTCCTTGTATTTCCTTTAGACAAGAGACATTCAGGGTTAAAAATTTGGAGATGAGTTGGTGGCCCAATCCCCCAATCGGTGGCCTTGCCTAGCCTCTGGATATGGTCTCTACAGGTTCTCTCCTCTTCATTGGACATTTAAGCTAATCTCATTCCTGTTGGGTCCTGGGAGCCTCTTGGTTAGCTGGCATCTGGGACTTTTCTTTGGTTACTTCCAGTTCCCCATCCCCCACTGGTATACACATCTGTTCAAATTGCTGACCCTCTGTATAGTATTTCTGCTGAAGCATGTCTTTTTATCTTAATTTAGAAGGATAATTTGTCAGAGTGCAGAAACATAATAATTTGAAAGTTAATGTTTTCATCTGTTACTAAATATTCTAGACTATTTATGTCAAATAAAATGGTAATATGTACTCTAGTTTCTGAACGAGCCATTCCTTTCTTGCATTAGATAAGTTGCATTCTCTTCTGCCATATCCCCAGTCATATCATTACTTGTTCTTAGGGTTACAATTATGATCTTGCTTCAGGACCTATACACTTCCCTTTGAGAAAGGTTCTCATTACTTTCAGGCCTCTGGTCAAATGTCCCTGTGTCATATTACCCTTTTACCTCACCTTCATGACAATGTTATGTGCAACTCACTGCATAAAATGTCCTCCCACATCATTAGGTAGTTTTGTCTATGTGTTCACATTTTCTATACTCCATCTTTTACATGTGGAACATAAATTTCAAGGAGGCAGAAAATATTTTGTTCACATATATTGTTCAAATATATTTCTACATTTACACACAGATGCACACACACACACACACACACACACACACAAATACATACCTGCATATACACACACATACACACACACATATATGACAGAGGGTGATAGGAGCAAATTAGGCAAAAACTTAAAAATTTGGAGAGCATAAAATTGATATATGGAAACTTACTATGTATAACATATAGTGATAAAATTAATGTTGGTTAATGTAGGACTGTAAAAGAACATCCTGGTTTCTGGTTGAGCACTGGCTGGAGACCCACAGGATTCCCTGCAAGGGACAGTAGGCATTTTGCCATGCTCCCAGACTCTAGGCTTCTGATACAAAGCCACAGACCTCTATAAATCTGTGCCTTTCAGTTACATAGGAGCCCCTCCACAGGTAGAGGGCATGACTACAGGCCACAGAACCTCAAGACAGGTTTCCATATTAATGAGGTACCTAAGGGTCAGAGGGGCATAGACAATTAAACATTCCTTCACAGACCCTCCTCCTTGCAAAAAGTATTTAACCTCAGAAAATACGGGGGTATAGTTTTATCAATTTTCCACCATGACAATAATATCTTAAGAACAAAATTATATGCAAATTATATGTGTGTGTATGTATGTGTGTATTTCAAAAAAAGTATATAAAATGATACAAGTGTGCTCTAAATACTTACCCTTACACACATAGAATTGTGTGACTCTAACTACTTATCAAAGATGATTCTTTTCTGGAACAGAGTATAATAGAGATGACACCAACTGGACTAAGTGCTGAGAAGTGACTGTGGAGTACTCATCCCTAAATGGGACACCTCTAGCAACCCCTAATTTCTTTAGAGGATGTCTGTTGGTAGTTTGTTATCCCAATGGATAATCCCAGAACTGTACCACATGGGCAGAAGGCAAAAAATCTTGTCTCCAAACCAAGAACTACAGGCAACTAGTGCTGAGAGAATGAGAAAAACTTCTTTGGAGATGAGGCCCTAATTACTCATTCAATATAATGTGGCCCTAAAGTTGCTTAAGCAAAAGACATTTTAAATGATGAAGTTTTTATGAATATGTATGAATATATATGTAACAGCAGTAGCAATGACAACAATAACAACTACGATGATGATTATGATGATGATGATTATTGTTGATGATGATGTTGGTGATAATGAAAAGACACCATTAATTTGAAAAGGTGAGAGCTGCTATGTGGAAGTAGGTATGATTAAATTTCATGGAATTTTATTGCATGGATTAAATTGCATGGAAGTTTCAAACTCTGAAAATGAACTTTAATATAGAATATAAACATTTAAAAACATTTGTACTTTAATGGCATACAATTATAACATTTTAAATATTTTATTTGAATAATAGATGCTATTACGTTTTGGAGATTGGCAAGTCCTAATTTGAAGGATTGGATCTCAGTAAAGACACATGAAAACTCATCATTCAGTGTAATATGAAAGCCACTGGCAGAGTTCAAGGCTTTTAGAATTTTAGTACAAGGCTTTTAGTGCATTTTAGTACAATGAATAAAATGAACTATTAAAGAAATCTCTTTTGTTCAGAGGGATCAGCATAAAGTTTTAGTTTGGGTTCTGAGTGATTATATGATGGGTATTCCATTATGGAGGCCAAGTTCTCTAAGTAACCTCGAATACTCAAATGGAAGTTTAATCTAAGAACACCCTTTGTAAATATATAGAGATCACTTTGGTTTTTGCATCAGCAACTTGCAGAATTGGACTGGATTCAGCAGCTTCAGCAGCACTGCCAAAAGAGTTAAGTATTTCTTCCAGGCTAACTTCAAAATATTCATGTAATTTGTTCAGTGTTAAATGGCAATCAAATGCCTTACTCATTTTCCCTCCCACATAGAAAATAAGAAGTAGCCAGGCAAGTTATGTTCTCTAACTTGAGAAAAAATTTCAAAAGTATCATTTATAGTGTAATGGTTGATCTGTCCAATAACAATACATTTTGAGTAGAACACATGTAGACAACATACATTTATTTCTTTGATTTTAAAGGCTTTGAGTTCCAAATCAAGTTGCCAACAGGTTAGGTGATGGCACTTTTCTTATTAATAATCTTTTTGCTCTAATTTCTCATGATGGAAAGCAAATATATAGAAGCTGTGAAGTTCTCACAGGGAGAATTCTGTGACCTTATAAAGTAGAAGAAAGAAGTACAAAAACGGCCTATCTCTTTCTCTGAGGCCATCTATATGTGCATTGATCCATGATGATGTGGGAAGGGTTTCATTGTCTCCCATGAGAGTGAGGCATACTGCTTGCCACACTGAAGGCAACTTTGCCTACTGAGCAGCTATTCTGAAGACCTCATTTATTAATGAAGTAAGTTTGAGTCTTAGGTTCCAACATATAAATTTTTGTAAAATTCATGATTTCATAGCATAGCACACATTTCCTGATATCCTTAGTTTACTTAATAATTTATTGTTAGATACCAATCATCATATTTCATGCTTTAATGTTGCTAAGTGATAGTATGGTTTGCCATACTCCCTTTCCCAATGAATATAGATTCATTAGTGCTTCATATACTTTTGAAGGCCAATCCTTTAAACACCAAAAACAATTTAGAATGAGTTTATCTCTCAAAGTATGGTCCTCAGATCCCAAACTTACAGTCAAACTCTGGATAAGTAATGATGTAAACACCATTAGAGTCTTTATTTATTTCTTATAAAGAATCAGCTCTTCTGGCTATGGAGTATGAAAAGTTCACATATGTAAGAATGCCAGGTTAAGTAAAGTAAATGCTGTTGAAAATTCATCTTAACTACATTTTCTTTCTTCATGTTCTTTAGTCATGAACAATATATTTATGCATTTTATTTTCAATAACAGATTAATAATACATTACGTGAACTTTATAGGAAAATTTTCAATCTAATACTACAATGATATTACTTAGTTTTAGTTTGGCTTTCACAGTTACTTTCACCAGTATTCTTAATTCATATTAGAATTTTTATTTTAAAACTATTTTATTTTTCAAGAATTTATTTTATTATTTTAAGTGAATGTGTGCACATTTTGTATGTGTGTGTGTGTGTGTGGTGTGTGTGTGGTGTATGCATTTGTAGATATGCATGTTGTATATGTGGGTGTGTAATTATTTGTATGTTGGTGCTCGTGACAGTAGAGACCAATGGCATTACATTCCCTAGAGCTAGAAATATGGGCAATTGTCATCTCCCTGACATGTTGGGGACCAAATTTGATCCTCTGCCAGAGCAATAAGTGCGTTTAATATCTGAACAATCTATCTAGCCATCTGAATTTCTATTTTTAACTGATACATAATACTCAAGTATATTTTCAACTCATATTGTACTTGAGTCGATTTTCAGACTTTTTTTTTTTTTATTCAATCTAACATTAGAACATTTCTTGTGGAACCAGGGACCAACTTTGAAGTTTAATTTGACCTCTACTTCAAACATCTTCATTTGTCCAATGTATTTGAAGGATCCTCGTCTGAGACCTTGAACAGAATTTCTACAACTTATACAAGAGAATCTCAATTATATTGGTGTAGGTATTGTGTGGAATATATACAAAAGACTCTATGCAGAAATCTATACCACAGTTCATGGGTATAAATATATATATATATATATATATATATATATATATATATATATATATCCTACTGAAACATCATAAAAGACACAAAGCAATTAAAAGGCTATACAGCTTTCCTAAGTCTTTAAATCATGTTTTATTTATTATCTGATAATTTCATTTACTGGTTTAATGTATCCATCTACCATTACCCACTAACTCCCTCCAATCTCTCCCAAGGCCTCTCCCTTTGTCTCCCAAACTTAAGATCTTCTAATTCCACTGTCATTAATAATCTCCTGAGTTCAATTAGAACTTCCCATGGCTACATGGGTGCCCACAGTTTTAATTGCTTCTTTTTCATAGAATGGAGAACAGAAGCAAAGTAAATCTCCAGAGGAATCCAAGTCTATAGTTTTTCTAGTTCTTCATGCATCATCATGTTAAATAACAATGTACATGATGTCATTTCTCAGAAAAGTTCATCTACACATTTGAATAATATTCACTGTTACCGCTTTCATGGCCACCTCTTGATAGAAGATTTTCTGTCAGTTTTCCTGTGTGGTTAAGGAAAAACACTCAAAGGTAAATTCTATATTGAGAGACTGTATAGGTCTTTCTTCTTTTTCTTAAGTCATAAGGAAAAAATTATATGAGATGTACAATCTTCTCATTTTTGTTTTGTAATTAAGGCCAGTGCATGTCCCTCCCTGGAAGGATGAAGAATTAATAGAGGTTCAGAAGTCAATACATATTTCTGACCTTTCCACTGTTTGTCTATGTCTCAGATGAAAGTGATAGTTCACTACCTGAGAAAGAACTGCATAGCCAGCATTCTATGGGTGACTTATTATGTCACATTCACACTTTTGGATTTACTGTCCTTTATTTCAAAGAACTGGTAATATTATACATATTACATAATCATTGGCAGTGAGAATTGTAGGTGATGGATGGCAACAACACCCACTGTGAGTTATGTTAAACTTAGAAGGGATCACGGAAAGAGTTTCTTAAAACAAAATCTGGAGGGAGTTTATGTTATGAATGCAAAAAGTTTCATTTTAGGGAGTTTACATATTTTCTTAACACATCGTATGCATTGGCCAAAGAGCACAACATCCTGAGTCACGATGATTTTTGTTTATTTCTTATCTATATACCTGTTATTGATAATAAAGAAACATACAGAAAACTAGGAGAGTAAGCTGATTCTTTTTAAATTTCAAAAAAAATCTGTAAGTTTCATGATGATCTTATATACATTTTAACAGTTTCCCTGTAATCACAGAGATGATCATTACATTTACATATTTTGGAAATGATAGAATTTTATGAAGATACAAGGCTTAAAATACTTTGAATTTTATTTCAAAATAAATACATTTAGAAGATCTGGTAAGTTTTTAAATACTCAGTTTCTTCAGTGGATAAACATCAAAAATAATACTAGAAATATGCTATTTACACATTGATCCCTTATTAATTATGGATTATAGTATTTTCTGAAAATACTCCTACTAATACTTTATTGCATAAAATTTCCAGAGTTTCAGAGGATTTGTGGTGGGGAATAAAAGGTGTTTCAGGTAGATATATTTTCAAAGGCTTCAGTTAAAAATGCTTTTTGTTGCAGTTATTCTCAAAACTGCAGCAAGAGAATAGCATCATCCTAGGATGTGAGGATCCACCTAAGTAAATTGCAAGTCTCAATATCTATGTAAACAAAAATATGTAAAAGTTGAAACATGGTTAATATATGAGAACTGAGTCATATCAATTGTTTTTGCTAAACAGAACACTCTTGTAAGAGATTTATAAGAGAAATACATTCCTATAATTGGTCAATTTTATAGTGGTTTTGGTGGTTCTGGTATAGTGTGACAATATGAAAGAAAATATAAGTAGACAAAGAATACTATATGTTCAAATGAAAGATGTCTTTAAAGTAAGAATTTTAAGAAGACTGAGTCGCAAGAAAGAAAATGTAACAACAACATTCAGTGTATTCAGAGGAAGCAGGAACATTCTGAAGGGTATAGACACTTAATGTTGCTATTACAAGAGTAAAGACAACATAGGAAGTAAAGGGTCACTATCACCTGCAACTGAAGCCCTCCTTGGTAGCCTCCATGTAAATAAAATCAGTATCAAAACCAGACCACTCTCATATTGAAACCTAAGATGAAAGCTGACACTCACAGAGGAGCTCAACTCCAACATTTTATTGTCTTTTATATTGTCTTCTTGGCTTCTTACTGTAATCAATTATGCTGGCTGGATTATACTGATTTTTTTTTTAAGTCAGGGAAGGTAGATAAGGACCAGTGAATCCTAAGTAATGAATGGAACAAAGGTCTGCATCTGCAATGGTAGACTATGTATATGCCTATCTCACAGAACTGTTTTTATAAACATGAGTTATCTTATCACATGTACTTATCTTAGAAATATGCTACAATCCTCATCTAGGAACCCAGTATTTTCTGTTTGACTTTTATTCTTATTAATAAAACACTTTAGAACTAATCTCAGGAGGAAGTGTGAGGATAATTTTATTCGTTTTTGAAACACAAGTACAGACAAGCAGCACATCTAGCAGCTGCTAATAGCAGGGAGATGGAGAGTAGAGATTGAGAACACCTTGTGCTTTTTAGTTGGGACCAAGAAAGTTAGCATATTCAAAGTGGTGGTTCACAGAATGCAGGAAGAGGAGAAGGAGGTATTCAGAGAAAGAGTGAGGCAGCCCAGAGTTTTTAATAACATTTGATGAAGTTTTGGCATGTAATAAAATATACATAAAGAAAAGAGAAAAATATGCTGAATACCAAGCCACAAAACAAAGTTTAGGCAACACTACAATCCATGGATTTATGTCCAAGGACAAAATATTGTATCACAAACACATACTGAGAAATAAAAAGAGAACCCTTTAACTCAAAGAATGCTGTGTATTTACCAGAGTGAACATGTAATTATATCTTAAACTATTTCAACTTAATTATTCAGTTTGGACTCTGAATCTTGGGAATCAGTATGTGGTACATATTGTCATGTGTCCAAGGCAAACTGTGACATTTTATACTTGAGTAATATGAATAAATGATTAATAACAATAATTATCATTAATAATTTATAATAATAACAATCACCAAATTTTAATATCACTGGGAGAATACTTGGAATGGACATAAAAAATACATGTCTAGAAAAACCTTTGGAAAGTAGCAACAGAGAATGTGAGCTTTTACTGAGCTCAGAAGTAAATTGAGATATCACCAACACATAACTTTTATCAAATTGTTAAATAATCTCAATACTATATGTAGACTATAAATGTTAAAATCATCTATTAATAATCTTTAAATTCTAGCATATATAACCCTCTGTAAAATTACTACATCAAATTTGATTTGGGGAAAGATCTATCTTAGAAAATTGCAAAGTATAGATTTTGCTTAACTAAGTCATATGTCTACCCACACTTATGCTTTTCTATTTTGATTCAACTTTATCATCAAGTTTCTCTTTTCCAATGTTTATAAACAATCTCATGATTTAAAGATGACACTGATGGAGAACAGTACAGAAGTGACATACTTTCTCCTGCTGGGACTCACAGATGACCCAGGACTACAGCTTCCCCTTTTCATGACATTTCTCTTCATCTACACCATCACCCTCGTGGGAAATCTGGGAATGATCCTGCTGATTGTCCTGGACTCTCGTCTTCACACGCCCATGTACTTTTTTCTAGGTAATCTGTCCTTGGTTGATTTTTGTTCCTCCTCAGCTGTCACACCCACAGTCATGACTGGACTATTAATAGGAGACAAGATCATTTCCTATAATGACTGTGCTGCTCAGATGTTCTTTTTTGCTGGCTTTGCTACTGTGGAAAATTACTTGCTGGCCTCAATGGCTTATGATCGTTATGCAGCAGTGTGTAAGCCACTACATTATTCCTCTACCATGACTACCACTGTATGTATAAGTCTTTCTATAGTTTCCTATGCTTGTGGTTTTCTGAATGCCTCCATCCACATTGGGGACACTTTCCGTCTTTCCTTCTGTAGGTCTAATGTGGTCCATCACTTTTTCTGTGAAGTTCCAGCAGTCATGGTTCTCTCTTGCTCTGACAGACATGTTAGTGAGCTGGTTCTTGTTTATATAGTGAGCTTCAATATCATTGTTGCTCTCTCAGTTATTTGTATATCCTATATATTCATTTTTATCACAATCTTTAAAATGAAATCAAGTGCTGGATATCGAAAGGCTATATCCACTTGTGCCTCACACTTCACTGCAGTATCAATTTTCTATGGGACAATCATATTCATGTATTTGCAGCCCAGCTCAAGTCACTCCATGGACACTGACAAAATTGCCTCTGTGTTCTACACCATGATCATCCCTATGCTGAACCCTCTGGTCTATGGCCTGAGGAATAAAGAGGTGAAAAGTGCATTCACAAAAACTTTTCAAGTGGCAGCATAGTCTGTAGTGTTTTGCTTTTATTGTTGTAGGATAAAAGATAATTATCATTTTTTCATCCACATACAATGAAATTCCAGAATGGATTCTCATATTTCTGTAAATTTACTACACTGAAAAAATATTGTATTAGGATATTTGTTTGTAGGTTTTCTTGACAGTACTTCTGTGAGTAATATGTATGTATTGTTTAGTGTGTTATTCATTAAATTTCATCTTGCTCTCAGTAAAACTTAGAAAAGTATTTTCAAAATTGGGCATAATCATGTATCTATGTATTTGATGTTCTTTGACTCTAAAGAACCTTTATGAATACTTGTTATGTTGACACTTTTTGATTATTTTCATCTTGTTTTAATGCCATTTTTATTACTACATTGATTGTTCAGTGATAAATTGTAGAGCTTGCTTTTTCTAATACAGCGTAAGGAGTCACATATTACTGTTGTAATAAAACATTTTAGAACAGCTCATAAAAGAATGCTGGAATTTTACATGATATTTTGATGAGCTATTAGATCAAAGTGATTCAATCTGATTGTAGTGGATGAAATGGTTACTTGACAGGCTGTCATGTTGTTATGATTATTATGACAATAGATTAGTCATTGTGATGTGCCTTCCAATTTACTAAGACAGTTTGAGAGGGTAATAGAAAGGCCTTGATGAAGATATGGATATGTCAAGAGTTAGGAAATTAATTTTCTTTTGTGTATAGAAACATTTATTTCTTTCAGATGGTCAGATGTGTTAGCAAGATATTGAAAGCATATTTGAAGTCTATATACACCTTTACTGATATAATTTTTTGAAATATTCTGCTTAGGATCATTAATTCTACCTGTAGTAGGTGGCAGGAAGAAGGCCTCCTTGACTGTAGCATTGTTTGAGAACATTGCATATCCCACAATATGGTGGTCCTTTGACATGAAGAATTTACCATCTATATTTTTAAAAAATGTGTGCTGAAGTAGCTAGAGGAGTCTCTTGTATGTAAGGTCAATGAGGGAGGGGACTTCAAAGAACTTTGGGCAGGAGTGAAAAGGATATGGGAAATTTGGAGGTAAGGGGATAATGGTAGATGGATTAACAGAAGGACAGGTAAGAAATTTGAGTGAATTTTTTTTTTATTTTTTTCTAATTTAATTTATATCACATTATAATATTTTTCCCTCCTCTCTTCCCAATCTCACATTTACCAATCCTCCCCCTATTGGACACATCTATCTTCTGAGAGAAGGAGAGAACCCTTGGGTACCACTCCACCCTAGGGCATCTAGATCTAAAAGGATTAGGCACATACTTTCCCAGTGATGTCCAATCAGGCAGCACAGGTAGGGGAAAGGGAATCCAGTGGCAGGGAAAAGAGATCAAAAGAGCCCCTGTTTTACTTGTTAGGGAAATTACATGAAGAACAAACTGCACATTTGCTGCACATATGTGTGGATTCTATGTCTAGCTAGGGCATACTCTCTGGTCGATGATCCCAAGATCTGTGGGCCCTCATGGTCCCAGATTAGTTGACTCTGTGGGTCTGATTTTGGTGACATTGTCTCTTCTGACTTGTTCACATCAGTCCTCTACTCTTTGACACGTCTACTCTGGCTCCTGCTGAAATTTGATTATGGGTCTTTATGTCTGCCTCTGACCACTGCTGGATTAAGCCTCTCAGAAGACAGTTATGCTAGGTTCCTGTCTGCAAACATAGAAAAGTATCAATCTGCTATAGTGCCAGTACTTGACTCTCTCACAGGGGATGGGTTCAAGTTGTGGCTTTCATTAGTTTGCAGTTCCCTCAGTTTCTGTTCCATATTTATTTCTGCATATTTTGTAGGGAAGACACATTTTGAATTGAAGGTTTTATGAGTAGATTGACGTTCCCCAACCCTCCTCTGGAAGTCTTGCTTGGCTACACAATGTGGCCACTTTACTCTCTGTATCTTCCTATGAGAAGAATCTCATCTTGGGTCAACCCCCAAGGGATGTCCTGTATCCACTTTCATCCCAGGCCTCCAACTAGACAACAAAGATGTCAGTTGGATGATTTACATTTTTATGTGCAGTCTCAACTCATCCCCAGACCTCATCACCATCCTGGTTTCCCTCCTCACTTCCTCTCCAAATATGATCTCTCTGTCCTTCCACCTCCAATTACTGTTTAGTCTCCTCTTCTGAGTGAGATTCATGCATACTCCCTTGAACGTCCTTATTAACCAGTTTTTTTGGGTCTGTGGATTTCAGAATTGTTGAAATGGCACTATGGCTAATGTCCAATTATAAGTGAGTACCCAACAAAGAAAAAGAATGTCAGACCAATTTCCCTTATGAATATTGATGCAAAATACTCAGTAAAATTTTTATAAACTGAACCCAAGAATACATCAAAACCATCATTCCACATAATCAAGTAGGTTTCATCCCAGAGATGGAGGGAAGGTTCTATATATGGAAATCCATCAATATAATCCACTATATAAACAATCACAAAGGTAAAGAACACATGATCATCTCATTAGATGCTGAAAAAGACTTGGACAAAACAGAACACCCAATCATGTTAAATGTCTTGGAAAGATCAGACATTCAAGGCCCATACTTAAACATAATAGAAGTAATATACAGCAAACCAATAACCAACATCAAACTAAATGGAGAGAAACTTGAAGTAATCCACTAAAATCAGGGACTAGACAAGGCTGTCCAGTCTCTCCCTATGTATTAAATATAGTACTCAAGGTTCTAGCAAGAGCAATTAGACAAAAAAAGGAGGTCAAGGGATAGAAAATATAAAGGAAGAATTCAAGATATCACTATTTGCTCAGCTGATGTGATAGTATTTCTAAGTGACCCCGAAGATTCCAACAGAGAACTTCTACAGATAAACAACTTCTGCAAAGTGGCTGGATATAAAAATTAACTCAAACAAATCAGTAGCCTTCCTCTACTCAAAGTATAAGTAGTCTGAGAAAGAAATTAGAGAAACAACACCCTTCATAATAGTCACAAATAATATAAAATATCTTAGTGTGACTCTAAATAAGGAAAGAAAAGACCTGAAAGACAAGAACTTCAAATCTCTGAAGAAAGAAATTGAAGAAGACCTCAGAAGATGGAAAGATCTCCTATGCTCATGGATTGGCAGGATTAACATGGTAAGGTTGACCATTTTACCAAAGCAATCTGCAGATTCAATGTAATCCCCAGAAAATTACAACTCAATTTTTCACAGAGAAAGAAAGATCAATTTTCAAATTCATCTGGAACAACAAATAAACAATGATAGCAAATTTATTCTCAATGATAAGAGAAATTCTGGGGGAATCATCATCCCTGACCTCAAGCTGTACTACAGAGCACTAGTGATAAAAACCACATTGTTTTGGTACAGAGACAGACAAGTAAATCAATGGAATAGAATTGAAGACCCAGAAAGGAATCCACACACCTATGGTCACTTGATCTTTGAAAAAGGAGAGAAAACTATCCAATGGGCAAAAGACAGCATATTCAACAAATGATGCTGACTCTAGTGGTGGTCAGCTGATAGAAAAATGCAAATTGATCCATTCTTATCTTCTTATACAAAGCTCAAGTCGAAATAGATTGAAGACATCCACATAAAACCAAATACACTGAAACTAATAGAATAGAAAGTGTGAAAGAGCCTTGAAGATATAGGCACCAGGGAAAATTTCCTAAACAGAACACCAATGACTCAGGCTATAAATCACATATTGAAAAATGGTATCCCATAAAATTGAAAAGCTGTGTAAGTAAAAGGACTCCATTAACAGGACAAATTGAAACCTACATATTGGGAAATGATCTTTACCAACCCTTCATTCAATAGAGGGCTAATATCCAAAGTATACAAAGAACTCAAGAAGTTAGACTCTAGAGAACCAAAAAAACCCTCTTAAAATGGGGTACAGAGCTCATTAAAGAATTTTCAACTGAGGAATCTCAAATGTCTGAGAATCACCTAAAGAAATGTTCAATATTCTTAGTCATCAGGGAACTGCAAATTAAAACAACCTTGAGATTCCACCTCACACCAATCAGAATGGCTAAGATCAAAAACTAAGGTGACATCAGATACTGGCAAAGATGTGGAAAAAGAGGAACAAAGAGGTCAAGTGTATGCTGGGCTCTGTGATGATAAACAGTGGAGTGGCCTGAGGGGTAGACAAGTATCATCTGCTTATCTCCCAGGAGGTCTACACAGTTGGCTTGTCACCCAGGACATCTGTCATAACAAGTCATGGAAGGATGCCTCATCCAGGGACACAGGAAGCCTGCTCTATCCAGGGACACAGCTGGGCAGAGGTCTCACCTGTGTCCCTATTAATAGCAGATCTACCAAGAGACCTGCAGACTATAAGGTGGGAAGAGGGAGCAGACACACCAATATGTAGAAGCCAGGGTACGGGGCAGAAGGGATATGGGGTTTACACAGAGAGGATGGTCCCTGCTTTTTCTTGGTCACACGAGAAATCTAATGGTTTCTTCTGAGCCACATCTGAAGCAAAAATCAAATATCTATCCAAAGCAAAGAACACCACTATCATTCCTATAGAACAACAAAGGCGATAAAAGATGAACCAGGACTTGTGTAACCAGAGAGGGTAGACAGTGTTTGTGTGTTTGTTGTTTGTTTGAAGACAACACAGGCATAACTTGACTAATGTGGGATGGTTTAAGGGCTAGAGGATATGCAATGCTGAGTCATCCCTTTTAGCCTTAAAATCCTAAAGCAACTGAAGGGCTCTCTAGCAGGCCCAAACTTTGAATATATGTTTTTCCTTTTCTCTTTCTCACTTTGTTATTCCATTCAATTGTTGGCATAATGATTTTGTGCACTGTTTAACGATTATCATATAATCCCACTTGGGAGGGAGAAAAAGCAATCACAGGGTAGGGTGGAGGAGGAAGGGACCTGAGTGGGAAAGGTGAAAGGAGGGGGAAGAAGGGAACATGATCAAGTATTGGGGGAACAGAACTGGGGAGGGGCAGGCAACTTCAGAAGGTACCAGGTGCGGGGAACCCTCTAGACTTACTAGATACTTAAGAGATGAGAGACTCTCAGGACTCAAATGGAGGGACCTTAGATGAAATGTCTTACAGTGGAGAAAAGGAACTTGTAGAGTTCACCTCCAGTAGAAAGGCAAGGCATCAAGTAGTGACCCGACCCTTGGGTCCAGTTATTCGTGGGTTTCAAGAGGAGACCTCACCTGAAAAGGAACATGGGTGAGAGAGAGAACAGAAGATCAAGCATGGAGCCTTGTCAAGGTCTCATTTTAATGCAGGAGCGGCTTACAGATATATTCTTGGGCAAGGGAGGAAGGGAACAAGGAATGGGGGGGGTCTTGCTTAGGGCTATCCCATGTAACCAGCTTCCAGGAAATGCCAGACATTCCTTAAATTCCTGAGACCTGAGACCGGAGAACCTCCTTTCCCAACCTGGTACTGACTAGGCCTCCCAGAACAGCAGGCAATTTCCTGAGGCTCTCCCAGAACAGCAGGTAACACCCTGGGCTTGGCTCCCGACAAAGTAGAAGGATGGAGTTGCCATACCTCAGTCAAAAACTCTGACCCAGAATTGTTACTGTCTAAAAGAACTGCAGGAACAAAAATGGAGAAGAGCCTAAGTAAAAGGCAGTCGAGTGACAGTCCCAAATTGGGATCCAGTTAACCAGGAGGCCCTGATTTTATGGTGTGCTTACAAACAAAGGCCTATTATGACTGACCAACAGATGAAAGAATCAGATGCAAATATTTACACCCAACCAATGGACAAAAGCTGGTGACCTCTGTGGTTGAATTAGGGTAAAGCTGGAAGAAGCTGAGGAGAGTGACTATATAGGATGACTACCAGTCTCAACTAACTGGTCCCTAGTATCTCTCAGACACTGAGACACCAACCAGATATCGTACACCAGCTGATATAAGACCCCAACACATACACAGCAAAGGACTGCAAGGTCTGGGTTCAGTCAGAGAAGATGCACCTAACCCTTAAGAGACTTGACACCCCAGGGAGTGGCGAGATCTGGTGTAGTGGTTGTGGGTGGGGCATTCTCTTTGAGATGGGGCTGAGAAGGTATGGGATGTGAAACAGTTGGAGGGTAGACCAGGAGTGGGATAAAGTCTGGACTGTAAAAATGGTTAAATAAAAATTAATAATAATAATAATAATAATAATAATAATATGTTCAACATCCTTAGTCATCAGGGAAATGCAAATTGAAATGACCCTGAGATTCTACCTTACACCAATGAAAGTGGCTAAGATCAAAAGCTCAAGTGACAGCATTTGCTGTCAAGGATGTAGAGAAAGGGGAAGACACTTCTACCGCTGATGTGATTGCAACCTGATACAACCACTCTGGAAATCAATTTGACAGTATCTCTCAAAAATGGAAGTAGTTCTACCTGAAGACCCAGCTATGCCACTCCTGGGCATATATCCTAAGATCCCATTTGTCAATTGTTGATTGTAGAGCATGAGTCATTGGTGTTCTGTTCTGGAAAAATTTTCCCCTTGCCAATGTCTTTTGATGCTCTAATTTACAAGGAAATAAGAAAGGATAAATTTGCATTCTTCAATATGCAGACTGGCAGTTGAACAAGCACCATTTGTTGAAAATGCTGTCTTTCTTCCACTGGATGGTGTTGGTTTATTTGTCAAAGATCAAGTGACATAGGTGTGTGGGTTTATTTCTGAGTCTTCAATTCTGTTCTATTGATCAACTGGTCTTTCTCTTCAAAGTCTTGATGATTTTATCAGAGAAATATTTTACTTGCTTTATAAGAGTTATAAAAGATTTTTTTTTTTTTTAGTATGTGAGGCTATTATGAAAGATCTTGTCTTCCTGATTTATTTTTAAATCCATTTGATATTTATATATAGGAAGACTAATTATATTTATGAGTTAATACTTTTTCCAACTACTTTGCTAAAACTTTTTATCAGCTGTAGGTGATCTGTTGTGGAAATTTTATGGTCAATTAAGAACACTATCATATCTGCAAGCAAAGATAGTTCAACTTCCTTTCCAACTTTTATCCTCTTTATCTTCTTTAATTTTCTTGTTGCTGTAGCTAAGAATTCAAGTACTATATTGTATAGATATGGAAAGAGTGAACAGCCTTGTCTTCTTTCTGATTCTCTTAGAATGGATTTAAGTTTCTTGTCATATATTTTGATGTAGGCTATTGACCTTTTGTAAAGTGTCTTTATTATGTTGAGATATGTACATTTTACCCCAAATATCTCCAAAAATTTTATCATGAAAGTGATGGATTTTGTCAAAGGCCTTTTGTGCATCTAGTGACATTATCATGTATATTTTCCTTTTTATATGCTGTATTACATTTATTAAGTTTTGTGTATTGCACTATCTATGCATCCTTGGAATGAAGTCAACTTAATGGTATTGAGTGCTCTTTTTGAGGTGTTCCTTGATTTTTTTGTTTGTAAGTATTTTATAGAGTATTTTTGCATATCTATTCTTGAAAAAAATTGTTTTATAAACTTTTTCCTGTATCTTTATGTTTGAGATATAGGTGGTGACTATGGCCTCATAAAATGAATTGGACACTGTTTCTTCTGTTTCTATTTTGTGAAAAATTTGAGGAGTATAGTTGTTAGCTTTTCTTTATAATTTGGAAGAATTATGGGCTAAAATCATCTGGTCTTGGGCTTTTTTATAGTTGTGCAACATAGACTTACTGCTTTTGCTTTGCTAGAAATTATGTTTGTTTAAATTGCCTGTCTCTTATTTAAGAGCTTAATAGAGATTCCTATTTTTGCCATTTTTAAAAATATAGATTCTTTTTTTCATATAATATACTTTGTATACATATTTCCATCCCTACACTAATCCCAGTATCTTCCTACTTTCTCTTCCATCTGGACCCACTGTTTTTATGTGTCTCATTATAACAGAAGAGGTTTCTAATAGATAATGACAAAACACAGAAAAGTAAAATATAATAAAAAACAAACAAAAATAATCATATCTAAGTTGGACAAGGCAAACTAACATGAAGATAAGAGATCCCCAAAAGCAGGAACAAGAATGAAGTACCAAGTTCTTCACATATTCAGGACTTCCATAAAGGTATAAAAACTGAAAACTGTAGTATCAACACAGAGGACATAGTGTAGGCCCTGTGATTACTGCCTCAGAGTGTGAATTAGGAAAAGCTTGATATGCTCAGTTGCTGTAGTGTTCTTGTTCATCCTCTGTCCTTTCAACTTCTTCTGCATATCCAACCAAGGGTTTCCTAAACTGAGTGAAAGAACTTGAGAAAGACATCTCATTTAGAGTTGTGGTCTCCAGAGTCTCTGTGTGTCATATATGTTTATGTGCCTCTGTATTTGTCCTTAACTGTTGCTGTAGAAAGCCTCTCTAGTAATGGCTGAATAAGGTGTATATTTATGAATATTTCAGAATATTATTAAGAGTTGTTTTGTTATTACTTTAGTTTTTAGATGTATAGTACCTGCTTTTACCTCAGGTCTCTGGGATATCTAGTCTCTGGTTATTAGTAAACAAAACAGTGTCAAGTATGGGATCACCAGTGTAGGACAATGCCAGGGCAGGGAGGTGGGAGTGGGTTGACGAGTGGGTGAGCACCCTCATAGAAGCAGGGGGAGGTAGGATGGGATAGGGGGTTTCCAGAGGGGAAGCCAGGAAAGGGGGTAACATTTTAAATATAAATAATAAAATATCTAATAAAAAGAGAAAATTCAGACATTAGTTGTATATGTTTGTGAGTTGTGTGTTTCTGTGTTAATATGATATTTTTATTTAATAACTGAAATTTCATATACTGATATAATACATGTTAAGCATATTAATCTACCACTACTTCACCCCAACCCTTCAACTCCTCCCAGTGACTTTCATCTTGTCCCTGAACTTCATGCCCTCATTATTTCACTGCCATTAATAATCCCCTGAGTTCAATTAGAACTTCCCATAGGTTCATGATTGCCCATATTTTAATTGCTTCTTTCCTAGAAATGAGAAGAGGTGTCGTAGGTATTCCCACGAATGAAATCTTCAGGGGTGTTTATGTCTTTCTAGATTTTCTGGTCTTCATGCATTAGCTTTTTAAATAATAACATGCTTTAAGTTATGTTTCAGAAGCCTTCATCCATGAATTGAGTGATATTCACTGTTATCACTTTTATGAACACAATTTGGGTGAAGATCTTCTGTCAGTTTTCATGCATGGTTAAGAAAAATCACTTGAAGGTAAAATGCTAGATTTTAATTTGTATGATATCATGAAGACCTTTCTTAATTTTCTTAGGTTACAAGGAATACAATTTGTGAAATGAACAATTATCCCAATTTTTTTTGTAGGTAAGGTGAATGTGTGCCCATCCTTGAAAGAGGAAGAATTGATAGAGGTTCAGAAGTCAAAGCTTATTACCTCTATTTCTTCTGTTTTCCATGTTTTAAGGAACATGAAATTATTAGTGTACTCCCTGAGGAAGAACTGTGTAACCAGCATTCTGAGGCTGACTAGATTATGTCACATTCATACTATTGGATTTACTGTCCTCTCCAAAACAACTGGTGGCTTTATATATATATTATGTATAATAAACAAGTAGTTCATGGAAAAGGAGTTGGGCAGTAATGCCTACTGTGAGTTATGTTAAAGCAGAAAGTGATCACCTAAATTATTTCTTAAAACAATAACTCAATATAGTTTAATATATTAAGGTAAAACTTTCTATTTTAGGAACTTTGGGTATTCTCTTAACACATTGGTTATTTAAACCAAGAACCAATTATTGTGAATAGCTTGATTTTTTGTCTATTTTCTGCTTATAGTCCTTTTATTTGTGATAAAGGTACATAGGAAAAAGCAGGACAATAAGCTGAATATTTCTAACTTAAAAAAAAAGCTACAATATTCACCATGATCTTATGGCCTTTAACAATTTACCTACAATTACAGAATGATCATCATTACATATTTTATAAATGAGTATAATATAGATATAAAGCTAAAATACTTTTAATGCTTTTTAATGGGAATAACTTTATAAGATCTGGCAACTTTTTAATTTCTATTTTTCTTCAATGATAACACAATAAATATAAGAATAATAATTATTTATGCCTTCATGTATAAATTTCTTGCTAATTGTGGATCATAATTTTTTTCTGAAAGTAATATCTAATAATAGTTCATAACCTAAAATTTCTAGAACTTCAGGAGACAGGGTAGGGAAAAATCCTTTTTAAGGTAATTATTATTTCAAAACCTTCAATACAAACAAAAACATATTTCATGTTGCAGCCATTCTGAAAGCTGAGGCAGAAGGACAACTTCAACCTAGAATTTAAGGAAGACACTATGTGATGGCTTCTGTATCTAAGAAAACAAAACAAATACAAGTTTGTATATTGTTAATGTTTGAGAATCATAACATATCAAACGTTTAACCACGGGTAATAGATCTGTGAGAAAGATGCTACTCCATAAATGTCCAAATTTATTTTGGTCGTGATTATATTGCTGTGATGTGAGAGTATGAAAGAAAGAATAATTTAATGGAAGTAGGCTCTAGCCATCTATCTATCTATCTTTCTATCTATCTATCTATCTATCTATCTATCTATCTATCTATCTATTTATCTATCTATGGCTTTCATGTGAAGAGTTGAATAAGACTGAGTCACAGGGAATTGCAGGAATAACAACCACTATGTTCCTAGAAAACAGGAGCATGTTGGACAGCATAATCTCTCAGTGATATACTGGAAGGTGGTAAGGCAAATGAGGAGAGGAGAGACAGTAGCTGAAGCACTCCTCATTAGCCTCCATTAAATCAAATCAGCACAGAAAACACACCTCTCCCTTCCAAACATAACATTAATGGTAACACTTAATGGATGTTTTACAATAACATTTATGTCTTTTATGAAATCTTGACTTCTCACAATGATACCATAAAACATATTGACTCTACTGTTTACCTTTCTGTGGTCAGGGAAGTTAGCTTAAGATCAGTGAATCCTAAGTAGTGAATGGACCAAAGCTCTGTATGTTCTATAGATTATGATTATTTGCCTGCATCTTTCATAACTGCATAAGATTGAAGTTGCTGACATCACTGAGTTTGCCCACTATATCTACTGCACATAGATATTAATCTTATTCATCTTAGTGATAAATTCAGAAGGAAGATTGAGGATAAATTAGAGTTTAAGAGAAACATAAAAACACAGTCAACCTATAATTCTAACAGCTGTTTATAGGAGAAAGATGGAGAAAAGAGAGGAAGAAAGTCATAGTTTTTGAATTATGTCTAAAACTTCTGCTACACTCATCAACAGTGGCCCTTAGAGCAGGTGGTTGGAGGAAGAGGTGGAGGGATTCAGAGTAAGAATGAGAAATCCCAAGGTTTCTGATAATACACGCTTAGCCCAGTATCAACATATAACAACATCAACAGATACCATTAAGAGGAAGCCACAGTACTTACTTGAGATGGTGCACTCTTACTAGCCCTTGATTCCTAATATAATAGATTGAACAAGGAACATATGCTTAGAAATAAAAACTGAACTCTGAAATTCAAGTAATCTCTAGTTCTTTCCAAGACATACACATAAATATATTTTATCTTATTTTCAAGTAATTAAAATTCAGTTTTAATTCTCATACTTGGGAACAAAATGGGTTAAATAAAGTCAAGGACCTAAAGCAATGACTGGCATTTTATACCTGAAAATATAAATAAGTAATAAAAACTCTTGTCCTAGATAACCAAAGTGAAAACAATCATTGAATTCTAATACATGAGGATATAAAGAATGGACATCTAAGGTTTCTGTCTATAGCAGTCCTTGAAAAGTAAGCAACAGGGAAATTGAGCTTTTACTGACTTCAAAAGTTAATTTGGATATCATCTATACATCAGTATTATCAAGTTATTAAACAATCTCAATTTCTGCACAGGCACTACAAAAATTTAAAGTTGGATAGGGAATCTATTAATAGTCTTTGCATTCTGGCCCATGTACCCCTCTATATAATACTAGATCAAATTTGGGTAAAGGTCTATTTTCTAGCAATTGAAAGTACAGATTATTTTGATACCAAGTCATATGGCTTTGGTTTTTCATTTTAATTCAGCTTCATTACAATCATCTTTCTATTTTCCAGTGGCTATGGACAATGTGATTATTGAGAGATGATTGGATGGAGAATAATACAGAAGTGACACACTTTCTCTGATGGGTCTCACTGATGACCCAGGCCTACAGCTTCCCCTTTTCACCACATTTCTCTTCATCTTTTTCATCACCCTGGTGGGAAATCTGGGAATGATCCTGCTGATTTTCCTGGACTCTCGTCTCCACACGCCCATGTACTTTTTTCTAGGTAATCTGTCCTTGGTTGATTTTTGTTACTCTTCAGCTGTCACACCCACAGTCATGACTGGCTATTAATAGGAGACAAGATCATTTCCTATAATGATGTGCTGCTCAGATGTTCTTTTTTGTAGCCTTTGCTACTGTGGAAAATTACCTGTTGGCCTCAATGGCCTATGATCGCTATGCAGCAGTGTGCAAGCCCTTGCACTATGCCACCACTATGACTACAAGTGTGTGTGCCTGTCTTTCTGTAGGTTCCTATGCCTGTGGTTTCCTGAATGCCTCTATCCACATTGGGGACACTTTCCGTCTTTCCTTCTGTAGCTTCCATGTAGTCCATCACTTCTTCTGTGATATTCCAGCAGTCATGATTCTCTCTTGCTCTGATAGACATGTTAGTGAGCTGGTTCTTGTTTATGTAATGAGCTTCAATATCTTTTTTGCTCTCTTAGTTATCTCAGGTATCTTACATATTCATTTTTATCACAATCTTTAAAATGAAATCAAGTGCTGGATATCGAAAGGCTATATCCACTTGTGCCTCACACTTCATTGCAGTGTCAATTTTCTATGGGACAATCATATTCATGTATTTGCAGCCCAGCTCAAGTCACTCCATGGACACTGACAAAATTGCCTCTGTGTTCTACACCATGATCATCCCTATGCTGAACCCTCTGGTCTACAGCATGCGGAACAAAGAAGTCAAGAGTGCATTCACAAAAATTTTGCAGATGGCAAAATAGCCTGTGATGATTTACTTGTATGTCACAACATAAATAATGCTCACCAGTTTTCTTCCCCTTGCAATGAAATTAATAACGAATACTCATATTTCTGCAAGTTTATGTTATTGCTGAAAAGCTATAAGAAAAATAGTGAATTTAAGAACTTAATTATGAATTGCTTTTCCCTTGCTTCTTGACAATATCCTATGATGAGTATTTATGTACTCTTTTATTAGTAACTCCTCTATAATCTTACTATTATTAAATGTAGATATATTTAAATCAATGATACCATGTACCTATGTTTTGATGTTAGTTGACTGCTGCAAACATCTTTGTTACCTTGTTGCTATTAACACATTTTGAACCTTTCTGGTGCTTCAGTGACATTATTTGCCTCTTGCACTGACTGGTCTAGAATAATACAGAACTTTCTTCTTTTAACACAGAATCAGCAAAGTGATTACCTTTATAGTAATAGTTCCCTGTGCAGGCATAGTTAGTGTTATGTGGATATTTAGAAGAATCAATGGGATATAAGTAAAAGTATGTCTTAGGTCCTGAATAATTTACATTAATTTTCTGTGAATCCTACACACCTAAATCAGAATTCCAATAATAGGACAAATAAAAATAGAACAACATTTAGCTATGAATAAAGCTTATTGAATTATATTTCCATGATGGTTAATAATGATATCAATTGAACAGTATCTAGATTCACCTAATGGCCTAGGCTTTGGAATGAGTATCATGAATTCTCTTTGTTAGGTTAGTTTCTGTCCATCTGTAAAGTATTATCTTTGCTGTTAAATGAGGTTGGAAGACTCCCTCTAAGAGTTGCAGTACTAATCCTTTTCTGGACTAGAATACTGACACAGTAAAATTGACAAGTTTAGCACAAGTATTCATCTTCCTCTGCTTCCTGCCTTTGGGAATTGGCTCTCCCCTTCGTCTATCTGATCCCTGAGAATTTAACCCAGATCATTAGGGTTGGAAGCAAGTACCTTTACCAACTGATTCAGAATGAAATGTTAGCAGGTATCTCCATTTTCTACTATCAAGACTTTCTTTCCATGATTGTGCACACTAAAACTGTGAGCCAAATAAACATGCTCTCTCTTAGTATGATTTGTCAGCACATTTATCAAAGCAACAGGAAGGTAACTACCAAGCATTGCGATATGTAATAGTGGTTAAGTGGTCTAAGTACCTACTTGGAAACATTGAGCCTAGCTCCTAGAAATATATTGCAGAGACTGAATGAGCCAGAATATGGCACATCACCTAACACATAATAGCTTTTCAATATTCACAAATAATCCCTCTCTTTTTTCCTGTACTTCTGTAACTTAATGCTATATTTTGTCAACATTTCCCATTTAATTATAAAAACAGTTATTAAATTATATTGGCTTTGTTTTACAGATTTAACCTTCTAGTGAATCATTAAAGATTTCAGATTAAATATCTTTCTTTAGGAATCTATTCTCAGAGTACAGTGTATGCAATACACAAAGTTTTCTGTTAACTAAGAAATAATGACTAAGGTAGGACACTTACAGAGATTTGTATAACAAATATTGAAATCATTAATTTTTATTTTTATCATTGGTTTCTTAATAATACTCTTCAAAATATAATTCATTTTCCTATTTCTCTGTGTGTGTGTGTGTGTGATGCCAACAAGGAAGATATTCTGAAGAGTCTCTCAATATATTTTTAATACAGTGTCTTTGGCAATTAGCCTCAGAAAGGTACCTATATCTATTTTCCAAGCTTATTTTATAATATTATTTTTTTAGATTGTTGTATAACTAAATCATTTACCTCTTTCATAATCTTCCTCTAACACACCCCCTCCCCAACTGCATATACCTATTCTTGCTCTCTTTCAAATTTATGGCCTCTTTCTTCATTAGGTATCACTATGCTCCACAACTCTGAATCATTATTGGTTGTGATTTTCTTTTATGTTTTCTGTCTATTTCAATGAGAAATTTCCATGATTTGGGGGTGGAGTGGGAATAGATTTATATGAGTAGAAAGTCACCTGTGTTTGGAAAAAAAACTCAGATTATCTACCCTCAAGGAAAAATTTTAAAGACTAGGTTCTTTCCCTAGACTTCATGTATATTAACACTTAATAGAAACATAAAGAACAGACACTAAAACATATTATGTCATACTATAACTATATAACATCTGAAAACAAAGTGTTTAGTATACACAGACTTTTTATTTTCTTGCCACTTTAATAGATAATCACAAGTTTGTAAAATGAAAATTAAAACATTTTTCACAAGTCTAAAGGAAACATTTTCAAACAGGTTCATTGTCAAGATACCAATATCTAGATACTATCTGAGAAATCAATTCTATGATTGTCCCTTTTCTTTTGCTTGCCTGCATTCATTGGCTTTATTTATAATAGTTTATCTAACTTTTTTGCAACAATTCATTTTCTCAACTTTTTTTCTCTCTAATATTACTGGACTATCTTTTTTACCTGACAAGAAATATAATAAAATACAATAAAAATTACTGCTTTAAATATATAATTATGGCCCTCACATGGTAGCAAATCTAAGTATATGATGGAGCTACAATTCAGGCCATAAAATTCAGCAACATAGACAGCACTGCTAACCAAAATGAAAAGATGTAATCTATCAAAATCCATAATTCTGGAAAAACTATAAATGCACTAACATAGCTTTTTGGCTTCTCTAGTTCGACTTCTGGCTACCTGTTATTATTAACTGAAGTATGTCCCCACCACCCACCCCACCAGACCTCTAAACTCCCTGGGGCCTTCAGTCTCTTGAGGGTTAGGTGCATCTTCTCTGACTGAACCCAGACCCGGTAGTCCTCTACTGTATATGTGTTGGGGACCTCATATCAGCTGGTGTATGCTGCCTGGTTGGTGATCCAATGTTTGATACATCTTGGGGGTACAATTTATTTGAGACTACTGGTTCTCCTACAGGGTCACCCTCCTCTTCAGCTTTTTCCAACATTTCCCTAATTCATCCACAAGGGTCAACAGCTTCTGTCCATTGGCTGGGTGCAAATATCTGCATCTGACTCTTTCAGATGCACGTTGGGTCTTTTGAAGGGTAGTCATGACAGGTCCCATTTTGTGAGAGCCCCATAGCCTCAGTAATTTCAATGTTTTTTTTTTTTTTTTTAATACATGGAAATTCTCTTCCAATTACTACTTAGTAATAACTATTCAATCTCTTAGCCATCTTCCTTGTGTACTAACTCCTTTTTTTCATTTCTGGAGTTTAGTGTAAACATAATTACATACTTCTAGATTTCTCATCTTGTCAGTTTATATTCTAATATAACTCTAGATCACTTTCCTAAAATTAGCATTATCCATATTTGGTTAATCTCTTCCATATCAATCAGTAACCAAAAAAATGAAGACAGGCTTGTCTATGCAGCAGTGTTGTGGAGACATTTCTCTTACTTGAGGTTCCCGTGACTCTAGCTTGTGTTAAGTTGACAAAACACTAGCCAGCATACATGACATTTATTACCCTCACATATATTGTATCATGGCTTGGTACTTTATTTTTTATAATGAATAATGTTTCATTGTACAGATATCCAGAAATCATGCTTTTCAGATTTATTTTTATATGTGTTTTTGCCTATATGTATATTTGTGAAACATATGCACATCTGTTGCCCACAGAAACCAGAAGAGTGCATCAGATTCTTTGAAATGGGAACTGTGGCCAGTTATGAAGTACCATGCTGATGCTGAGAACTAACCCAAGATCCTCTTCAAGAACAAAAGAACACTTGAATGCTGATCGTTCAAGTGCTTTTAAATTTTTCATTTATTTATTCTCCCATGCAACGTATCCTGACCGCAATTTCTCTCCCCCATTTCATACCTCCCAGTTTCTTCCACATCCACTTTCCTCCAGATCTACCTTTCCCTTGCCTTCCTGTAGAAAAAAGCAGGTCTCTGAGAGATATCAAAAAACATGGCATAAAAATAGCCAACAAGACCTGGGGAAAAACCCTCAGATCAAGACATGTCAACTACAAAAGTAACTTCTAATTGAAGGGCAGACAAAGTGATGAATCAAAGAAAGATTTGGCAGGATGGGTCAGAGATAGAATATGCCCAACTCTCATGAGAAGAAAGAGGAAATAGAAGTAAGTTAGCATAGAGTGAGTCTGTCCAATGAGTGCAGTTCAGTTCAGTTCAGGCAATACAGTAGAGTATAGTTCAGTGAGACTTATGCAGTGCAATTGTGTTCATTTAAGTTTGGTCATGAATTACCTTCAGTTTGTGTAGTTTATATAGTACAGGTCAGCAAAGACATTTGAAACCAGAGAATGAGAAGGAGCCAGAAGATTAGAAAACATTGTCAGAGTTAGTTGTTAGCTGGAAGCCAAGGAGAGCAACTCAATGAGAAACTAAGAGAATCCAGATTGAAACAGTCAGATTGCAAGATTGTATTGTATAGAGGCTAAATTCCAGACTACATTGGACACACAGATAGACTGAATGAATCACTACTGTAAAGGGAGGCATTTAGAAAACCTAGCAGTCTATGACCCTTCCCTCACCCTCCCCCCTCCACAAACAAATACCCACACCTGTGAGAGAATGGATCAAGTCAGGAAACTTGGTAAGGTTGAGTATGTTTGGAAACCCTGGCACTTAGCTGTGGACTGGAGGAGTTTCCCTACTCCCAACCAGACTCCTGGCCTGAAATACATGACTATAGTTCCCCACATAGAGAATGTGGCTAGTGTTCACATAGCACAGAACAGAGTTCTCCATGTTAATGAGATATATAGATGGGCTCTGAGGATTTATCTAATAAGCTTCCCTTTCTGCTCATTTTTTTTTTTTGCAAAAGATTCATGCAGAGGAAGTTGTATGCACCTATTTTCTATGATGAACAGTAAATAATCAGTATGGATAAGCATAGACAGTCTCTCTCATCAAGAACCACCATGGGGAGCATGGAGGAATTCTTCTATAGAGCCACTCTGTCTAAGTCTCCTGCAGAAGGCCCCTCATAGCTTTAGGACATTCATCTCCTGAGCTGAGCTCAGCCAGAGTTCTCCCTCTCCACAGGCTCCCAGGTCCCTTCCATTCCTGACTCTACCTGGTTTCCAGTGCTGTCCTGATGCCTGGGAGTCAGGATACTGCAGATTCATCATCAGTCTGTGCCATTTCTCACTTGGGCTGAGGCCTCAATTCTAGGTTACATTTTTCCATCCTCTAAGCAGTGCACTGGTGCTTCCTTCAAATCCATATCTGATGGCCTCATAGGGTAAATGCAGACTAGCATAAGAAGACCTACAGAGTCGACTAACCTGGGCCCATGGGTCTCACAGAGACTAAAATCACCAACCAAAGATATGGGCTGGACGTAGGCACCTTAAAATTTTGTAACAGATATGCAGCTTAATCTTCATGTGGGTGCCCTAAAAATTAAAGTAATGGCTGTCCCCAACTCCCTTGCCTGACTATATTTCCCCTTCTCATAGCTGGCTGCCTGGTTTGGCCCCAGTGCAAGAGGATGCACTTACTCCTGCTGTGACTTAATGTGCCAGGGAAGCTTAGTACCCATAGGGAGTTTGTCCTTCTTTCAGGAAAAGGGAAGGCAGTAATGGGGGAGGATTTTGTGAGGGTGGGAATGGGAGAAGTGAAGGGGGGACTGTGATATGGAGATAAAGTAAAAATTAATTAATTAATCAATTAATTAATTAGAAAAAACACAAATCAGTCTACCTGTATTTGTCTGCATCTAGTAGGAGAAAGAAGCATGGTTTAGAAAATAATGATGTCTCTTTGATATTCCCTATGGCATTCATGGACCATTCTCATTTCAATGTTTTTAAAGAACATTTTCTCAATTAAATGCATGCATAATATAGAAGCAAAACATTCTGAGGGTACCCAAAGAACATCCAATATAGAATAATATTGAAGTCACAGAAATTTGCTATAGAATGTTGCTAAAATTCTACTATGGGAACTTCAACTTTTCTAATGCAAAGAACACTGTCAGAAGGAACCCAAGCATGGATTAAGTTTAAAATCAACATGAAATCTTCAGAACTTTTTGTCCTAGGATTAATCACTTACCTCCTTTTAATAGGTAAAATAAACATGCTACAATCTCTTTTCTTATACAACTCACATGTCATTTCTGTAAATAACAAAGAAAGAGATAACTTCTTATAAAAAAAGCAATAATTCAAAGTCAATCAATTAGCAGTGATTATGAGTAAAATATATTACAGACATATAGAAAATGTTTTAAGGCATTCCATTTCCCTGGCCACAGCTCCCCTATATCCATAGAGGCCTGCTACTGCCCAAGAGAAAAAGAGCCTGCAACTATCAGGGACCAGCAGCATTGCCTGCAGCCCAGAAGGCCTGACCCTAACTGAGATTCCTAGCCACCTGAAGCTGTCAAGGTCTATGAAGACTGCCTGACTCACTGGAAGCCTGCAATCACAAGGGACAACTTGCTCTACCTAGAATCCCAAGCCCTACTCCTACCAGGGACTACCAGACCTACCAACTCTAGATACAATGAGATTGCTAAAGACCAGTGTAAGAACACAAACAACAAAAGCCAGAGACTTAAGGCACCACCAGAACCCAGCTTTTCAACTACAGCAAGCCCTGCATATCCTACAACAGCTCAATCTCAAGGAAATAGCCTTAAAGCTAATCTTATGAAGATGATAGAGATCTTTAAGGGGAAAAGAATAAATCTCTTAAAGAAATACAGGAAAATACAATCAAACTGATAAAGGCCTTTAAAGCAGAAATTGATAAATATAAAGAAACATCAGAAAATGCAATCAAACAGGTGAAAGAAATTAATAAAAACCATTGAACACCTGAAAATGGAAATAAAAGCAATAAAAGAACACAATCTGAGGCAGTTCTAGATACAGAAAAGAGAACATGGACTATAGACCCTAAAATCACCAATAGAATACAACAGATGGAAGAGAGAATCTCCAGTGTAGAAGTTATGATAGAAGAAATTGATATATTAGACAAAGAAAACTATTTAAAAGTATACCTGAACCCTCCCCACTCCAATCACAGCCAGAGAAAGTTCTGACACACTCAGGCTCACAGGTAAGGTCCCAACCTCTGCCCCAATACCTGGCCTAACTGGAATCTGCCCAGGGCCCATAGGGTGCAGGACATCCAGGCCAGCCAGAGACACCTGTTTCTTCCCCTTAGAATTCTGGGATTACCCACTTGAGGATTCATACTGTCTGCAGACTCCAAACACTGACACTGTTTCTGTTGCCAAGAGGCACTTGCTGACAGTGACCTGGTGTGGCTGTTCCATGGGAGGTTTGGCCAGCACCTGACAAATGAACATGCAGATGCTTGCAGCCAACCATCAGACTGAGCTCGGGGACCCCAACGGGGAAACTGGCAGAAGGACTGGGGGAGCAGAAGGGGATTGGAACCCCATAGCAAAAACAATGTTGGCTGGTCCAAACACCCAGTGCTCTCAGGGGGAAGAACATCAACCAAGGAGTGTACAGGGATGAATCCATGGCTCCAGATACATATGTAGCAGAGAATGGCCTTGTCAAACATCAATGGAAAGGGAGGCCCTTGGTCCTGGGGAGTTTTGGTGCCCCAGCTTAGGGGGATGCTGGAGCTGTGGGGTTGGAGTGGATTGATAGGTGGGGGAGCATGCTCATGGAGCCCAAGAGGAGGGGGAAAGGGCAGATGGGATGGAGGGTTGTTAAAGAGTAACCTGGAGGATGGATATCATTTGACATGTAAACAAATGGAATGATAAATAAAATATTAATAAAATAATAATATTAAAAAATACAGGAGAACACAGGTAAACAGGTGAAGGAATTGAACAAAACCATCCAGGATCTAAATATAGAAAAAGAAACAATAAAGAAATCACAAAGGGAGACAAAGCTGGAGATGGAAAACCTAGGAAAAAGATGAGGAGTCATAGATGCAAGCATCACAAACAAAACACAAGAGGCAGAAGAGAGAATCTCAGGTGCAGAAGATATCATAGAAGAGATTGACACAGTAGTAAAAGAAAAGGCAAAATGTAAAAAGCTCCCAACCCAAAATATCCATGAAATCTAGGACAAAATGAAAAGACCACACATAAGAGTAACAGGTATAAAAGAGAGTAAAGATTCCCAACTCAAAGGGCAAGTAAACATCTTCAACAAAATTATAGAAGAAAACTTCCCTAACCTAAAGAAAGAGATGCCAATAAACATACAAGAAGCCTACAAAACACCAAACAGATGGGGCCAGAAAAAATATCCTCTTGTCACATAATAATTCAAACACCAAATGCACAGAACAAAGAAAGAATATTGAAAGCAGTAAGGGAAAAAAGTCAAGTAACATATAAAAGCAGACCTATCAGAATTACATGAAACATCTCACAAAAGATTCTAACAGCCAGAAGATCTTAGGCAGATCATACAGACCCTAAGAGAAAAAAGTTACCACCCTAAATTACTATAACGAGCAAAGTCTCAAGTACCATAGATTGAGAAATCAAGATATTCCATGGCAAAACCAAATTTAAACAATATATTTCCACTAATCTAACCATACAGAGGATAAGAGAAGGAAAACTCAAACACAAGAAGGGAAGTTACACCAAGAAAAAGCAAGAAATTAATCTCCTCACGACAAACCCAAATGAAGAGAACAAAACAAGCATAATTTCACATTTGACAACAAAAATAGCAAACAATCATTGGTCCTTAATATCTCATAATATTATTGTATTCAATTAACCCCCAAAAGAAATAGGCTAACAGACTAGATGCATAAATAGAACACGGCATTTTGCTGCATACAGGAAACACACTGTGACAAACATAGCACTACCTCATTGTAAAAGGATAGCAAAAATCTTCCAGGCTAATAGTTCCAAGAAACAAGCTGGAGTAGCTACTCAAATTTTAAATAAAATATACATTCAACAAAAAGTTATCAAATAATATGGGAAAGAGACATCATACTCATCAAAGGAAAAGTTCCCCAAGATGAACTCTCAATTCTGAACATGTATGCCCCAAATTCAAGGACACCCACATTTATAAAAGAAACATTACTAAAGCTTAACATATATATTCTATCTCACACAATAATAGTGGGAAATGTCAAAACCTCAAAACAGAGGCACAGTGAAACTAACAGGAGTTATGAACCAAATGGATTTAACAGATATCAGCAGAACATTTCACCTTGAAACAAAAGAATATACTTTCTTCTCACCACCTCCTGGTACTTTTCCAAAATTGACCATATAATGGGAAACAAAACAAGCTTCAACAGATAGAAGGAGATAGAATTCATCCCATGCATTCCATCAGATGACCACAGAATAAGGCTCATCTTCAATAACAACAAAAACTACAGAGAGACTATATACACATGGAATCAGAAAAACTCTCTACTCAGTGATAACTTGGTCAGGGAAGAATATAAAGAACTTAAAGACTTTTTAGAATTAATGAAAATGAAGACACAACATACCCAAAACTATGGGACACAATATAAGCAGTGCCAAGAGGAAAACTCATAGCTTTTAGTGCCTTCACAAAGAAATTGGAGATATCATACACTAGCAGTTTAATAGCACATCTGAAACAAAAAGAATCAAATACACCCAAGAGGAAGAGATGGCAGGAAATAATCAAACTCAGAGCCAAAATCAACTGAGTAGCAAAAAGAGAACTAGACAAAGAATGAACAAACCTAGGAGCTGGTTCTTTAATAAAATCAACAAGATAGATAAACCTTTAGCCAAACTGAAAACAGGGCACAAAGACATTATCCAAATTAACTAAATTACAAATGAAAAGAGAGACATAACAACAGAAACTGAGGAAATTTAAAAAGTCACCAGATCCTACTACAAAAATGTATCTTCAACAAAACTGGAAAATCTAGATTAAGTGGATGATTTTCTAGATAGGTACCAGATACAAAAGTTCAATAAGGATGAGATAAACCTAAATCGTTCCATGAATCCCAAGGAAATAGAAGCAGCCATTAAAAGCCTCCCACCTAAAAAAAAAAGCCCAGAGCCAGATAGTTTTATTGCAGAATTCTAAAAAAACTTCAAAGAATACCTAATATCAATAATTATCAAACTATTCTATAAAATAGAAATAGAAGGAGCAATACATAATCTGGTCTATGAAGCCACAGTTATTCTGATACCTAAACCACACAAAGACCCAACAAAAGAACTTTAGACCAATTTCTCTTATGAATATCTATGCAAAAATACTCAATATAATTCTCACAAACTGAATCCAGGAACACATCAAAACCATTATTCAACATTACCAAGTAAGCTTCATCCCAGGGATGCCAGTATGGATCAGCACATGGAATACCATCAACATAATCCACTACATAAAAAAAGTACAAAAAAAAGTACTACAAAAAAAGTAAAAGAAAAGGTTAAATGATCATTTCATTAGATGGTGAAAAAGCCTTCAAAATACACAACACCCCTTCATGTTAAAAGTATTGGAGTGGTTAGGAATTCAAGATCCATATTTAAATATCACGAAAACCATGTATATCAAACCACTAAGAAACTTAAAGCAATATCACTAAAATAAGGCACAAAGCAAGTTTGCCCACTCTGTCCATATTTATTTAACATAGTACTCTAAGCCAGAGGAATTAGACAACAAAAGCAGATCAAAGGGATACAAATTGGAAAGCAAGAATTCAAGATATCACTATTTGCAGATGATATAATAGTATACATAAGCAACACCAAAGTCTCCACCAGAGAACTCCTCCAGTTGATAAACAATTTCAGGAAAGTAGCAGGATATAAAATTAATGCAAACAAATCAGTAGCATTTATCTACTCAAAGGATAAAATGGCTGAGAAAGAAATTAAGGAAAGACTCCTTTACAATAGTCACAAATAATATAAAATACTTTGATGTGACTCTAACCAAGCATGTGAAAGAACTATATGACAAGAGCTTCGAGTCTCTGAATAAAGAAATTGAAAACCAAAGATGATGGAAAGATCTATCATGCTCATGGATCGACAAGATTAACATTTAAAAATATGATCACTTAACCAAAAGCAATCTGCAGATTCAATGCAATTCCCATCAAAATTCCAACTCAATTCTTCACAGAGATAGAAAAACGAACTCCTAAATTCATCTGGAATAACAAAAAGCCCAGGACAATGAAAACTGTTCTCAACAATATAATAATTTCTAGGGGAATTATCATCCCTGACCTCAAGCTCTACTACAGAGTAATAGTAACAAAAACTGCCTGCTATCAGTACAGGAAGAAACAGGTGGATCAATGGAATAGAATTGAAGACTCAGAAATAAAACCACATACTTATGAAAACTTGATCTTCGAGAAAGAAGCCAAAACCATCCTGTAAAAAAAAGGCAGCATATTCAAGAAATGGTGCTGACTCAAGTGACTTTCAGAATGTAGAAGAATGCAAACTCTTTCATTCTTTACTTCTTGTACAAAGCTCAAGACTAAGTGGATCAGTGACCTCCGCATAAAACAAGATATTTTGATCTAATAGAAGAGAAAGTGGATAAGAACCTTGAACACATAGACAAGGGAGATTTTCCTTAAGAGATCATTGTTAGCTCAGTTTCTAAGATCAACAATTGACCAATGGAACCTCATAATCATGAAAAGCTTCTGTTAGGCAAAGGACACTGTCAATGGGACAAAATGACAACCTACAGATTGGGAAAAGATCTTTACCAACCCTACATACAATATAGGGCTAATACCCAAAATATTCAAAGAACTCAAGAAGTTAAACTCTAGAGAATCAAATAACCCTATTAAAATTGGGATACACAGCTAAAAAAATAAGTCTCAACTGAGGAATCTTGAGTGTCCAGGAAGCACCTAAAATAATTTCAATATTCTTAGACATCAGGAAAATGGAAATCAAAACAACCCTGAGATTCCAATTTACACCAATCAGAATTGCTAAGTTCTGAAATTCAGGTGACAGAAAATGTGGTACATTTACACAACGGAGTACTACTCAGGTATTAAAAACAATGACTTCGTGAAATTCATAGGCAAATGGATGTAACTAGAGAAACTATCCTGAGTGAGGTAACTCAGACATAAAAATCACAAATGGTATGTACTCACTGGTAAGTGAATATTAGCCCCAAACTTAGAATACCCATGATACCTCACAGACCATATGAAGCTCAAGAAGGAAGACCCACATATGGATGTTTCAATCCTACTTAGAAGGGTAAACAAAATATTCATGGGAGGTATAGGGAGATAGGGATCTCAGAGGTAGAGAGGAGTCAGAGTGAAAGTGGAAGCAGGATCAGGTATGGGAAGAGGGAGGAAAGAAGTACAGAGGTTCAGGAATTTGGACAGAAATATGTAGCAGTCGGGGATGGGGAACTGGTGTATCCACTAGACAGTTCCAGATGCCAGGGAAGGAAGTGGTTCCCAGGACCCAGTAGGGATGACATTAGCCAAAATACTTGACAAATGGGAGATAGAGTCTGGAGAGAACACTTCAAGTAGAAAGGCACAGCCCCCAATTGAGGAATGGGGCCTCGTACCTTCTCAAAAAACCCAGAATTGTTTCTGTCTAATTCAATGCAGGGACAAAAATGGATCAGAGACTAAAGGAAAGGCCATCTAGAGACATAGGGATCTATCCCATCTGCAGACACCAAACCCTGATGGAAGGAAGTGAAGGGGATTGCAATCCTATAGGAATGACAGCAATATCAACTAACTGGAACCCCTAGAACTCCCTGGGACTAAACCACCAACCAAAGAGGGATCTACAGTTCCAGCTACATATGTAGCATAGGGATGGCCTTATCTAGCATGAATAGGAGGGGAGGCCCTTGGTCCTGTGGAGTCTTTATTCTCTAGCCTATAATCCACAAGGAAATGAAAGAAGTCATTAAAAATCTCCTAACATCCCCTTAAAAAAAAATCCCAGGACTAGATGGATTTTTTTTGTGCTAGAGCAGTGAGGCAGGATGGAGTGGGTGGATGGGGGAGCACCCTCATATAGACAATCCCTTTGACAAAACCCAACACTCCTTTGTCATAAAAGTCTTGGAGTGATCAGAGATAAAAATCTTCACTAACCCTACACTGACAGAGGGCTAATATCCAAAATATTTTAAAAACTCAATAAGATAACTTTCAAAAATCCAAATAACACTGCTAAAAATGAGGTACAGAACTAAACAGAGAATTTACAACAAAAGATCTCAAATGTCCAAGAAGCACTAAGAGAACTGTTCAAATTCCTTAGTCATCAGAGAAGTACAAATAAAAATGTCACTGAGATTCCACTTCATACCAGTCAGAATGGCTAGGATCAAAAAGTCAGGTGACCACAGATGATGGCAAGGATATGGAGAAAGAGGAATACTCCTCATTGCTGGTGGGATTGCAAACTGTTACAACCACTCTGGAAATCAATCTGGTGATTCCTCAGAAAATTGGAAATAGTTCTACCTGAAGACACAGCTGTACCACTCTTGGGCATACACCAAAAGACACCCCACCATACCACAAGGACATGTGCTCCACTATGTTTATAGGAGCCTTGTTTGTAATAGCCAGAAGCTGGAAACAACCAAGGTAACCCTCAACTGAAGAATGGATACTGAAAATATGGTTCATTTATACAATTTAATACTTATCAGCTATTAAAAATGAGAAAATCATGAATTTTTCAGGCAGATGGATGGAACTAGAGAATATCATTCTGAGTGAGGTAACTCAGACCCAAAACAACATACATGGTATGTACTAAGTGATTAGTAGATATTAGTCAAAATGTACCGAATACCTAGAATATAACACAGACAGTAGTGTGACAAGCCAAAAGGCCCAAATGAGGATGGTCCAGTTCCACTTATAAAGGGGAAGTAAATAATCACATGAGACAGAGGGAGGGAGAGGGAAAGGAGAGGAGGAAGGGGAACAGGATCAGGTATGTGGGGGTGGGGGCAGAAGAGAAGCCCACAGGGGCAAAAGAATGAATGGAGATAAGCAGCATCTTGAGGTGGGAGGTGGGTCGACACTCTAGAGAGTACCAGAGACCTAGGAGGTAAAAGACTCAAGGACTCAGTGGGGATGAACTTAGCCAAAATGCCCAACACTGGGGGGCAGTAACTCAAAGAGTCCTCCTCCAGTAGATAGATAGGGACTCAAGTAGAGGAACAGAGTTACTAACCACAGTAAAAATTTTGGATCAGAATTGTTGCTGTCTAAAAGAACTACAGGGACAAAAATGGAGAAGGAAAGGGGTCCAATGACCAGCCTAACTTTGGATCCATCTCATTGGGGATCCTAAGGCCTGATACAATTACTAATGCTATGATGTGCTCAATGATGAGAGTCTAGCATGGCTGTCCTGGGAGAGGCCCTCCCAGCAGATGACTGATACAGAAGCAGATACTTAACGCCCAAGCATTGAACTGAAGTCAGGAATCCTTATGGTCGTATGGGTTTCATCTTGTTGAGTGGGACTTAAGTCATATCAAGTAATGAATACTCTCTCAAAATGTATACCACCATTTCCATAGACAAAAAGATTATAAATTAAAGGTTTCATGGCTGTGTTAGTGGTTACATTTCTCTTTTGGTAGCCCTGGGCTACCAAATTATTATTTTCCATAATAAAGGCATTATCAAGTAGAGGGGAAAGTTCTGTGTAATATCAACTCAACCTCTCCATGTTCAGTAGTACCCTACTGTCATATTGTCAGCTTGTGGAGAGCAATCTCTTGTCTTTTCAATATCCTGGATACTGGGATTTCTATGGGATCCCTTTGGGTAACAACTAGATTTGGTATAACTTAGTTCCAGCACTGAAATTTTTATTTAGTTATAAGTGATGGCCAATTGAAACTCCCTTTCTCCAATTATTTATAGAGTTTATTAGTATCTTTTTCATATAATCTAGGAAGTTTCCAGTGAAGTATGTTTCTATACCTCCCTCCAAAAACCTCTCAGTTCTAGCTTTTTCTTCCCTCATTGTCCCCTATCCTGTTCTACCTGATTCTCCATTCCTTTCCCTGCTCTTACTTAAAGTCCACCAATAAGAACTATTCTATTTCTCACTACCAGGGAGATCTATGTGCTTCTCTCCCATGCAAAATTCCAGTTCATCCCTCTGTACTTATCCTCTCTGGTCTATAGATTGTGTCTTGGTTACCATTTGTTTCAGGGCTAATATCCACATATAAGTATATACAAGCCATGTTTATCTTTTCGGGTCTGGGTTACATCAGTTAGGATGACTTCTCTTGTTCTATTCATTTTTCTGCAAATTTCATGATGCTATTGTTATAATACCTAAGTAAAAATCCACTGTGCAAATGTACCAAATTTTCTTTATCCATTCTTTCTATAAAAGGACATCTAGGTCATTTCTAACTTCTGGTATTATCAATGTAGCAACAATTGAAAAAGTGAGGAAAATGTGTCCTTGTGGTAGGAAGGGGTAACTTTTGGGTATATATCCAAAAGTAGTATAGCCAGATCTTGAGGTAGACTGACTTCCAAATTTCTGAGGAACAGCTACCCTGATTTCCCACGATGTTTCCACTTTCAACAGCAATGGATGAGCATTCCCCTTCACCAAATTCTTGCCAGCATGAGCTTTCACGTTATATATTTTTTTGATCTTAGCTATTCTAACATGTGTAAGGTGGAATATCAAAAGAGTTTGATTTGAAGTTTCCTAATGGCTAAGGATGTTGAACATTTCTTTAAGTGATTTTCAGACATTTGAGTTTCCTCTATTGAGAATTCTGTTTAGCTCTGTTCCCCAATTTTTAAATTGTATTATGTGGGGTTTTTGGTATCTAGTTTCTTTAGTTCTTTTTATATATTAGATATTAGTTCTCTATTGGATGTAGTGTTCACAAATGTCTTTTACTTTTCTGTAGTCTGAATTTTTTTTTTTCTGAATGAAGCTATCTTTTGCATTACAGAAGCTTTTCCAATCCATTGGGTAACATTTATTAATTGATGATCTTAGTGCCTTTAGGCTTATGTTCAGAGAGTCTTAACCTGTGCCAATGAGTTCATGGCTATCAGGATATTGTATTCAGTTTTATATTGAAGTCTTTAATTCATTTGGAGTTCAGTTTTTTGGTAAATAATAAATATGATTCTATTTGGATTCTTTAATATAATGACATCCAGTTAAACCAGAACTGTTTGTTGAAGAGGTTTTCTTTTTTCCATTGTATATTTCTTCTGGTTTCTTTCTCAAAAATCAGGTGTCCATAGGTATATTTACATCTGTATCTTATAAATCCTTGATTTTTCCATTTAATTTGGTTGACATTTATCTCTGTGAATATATCAAATGATATTTATTTTAATTTATTAATTTTAAAACATAATATCATCTTATTTCTTCAAGGAGCCATGAATGATATTATGCTTATTACAATAAAAGTTTGCTATTATCAAATGTAAGGCATGTACGTTTAACCTCAGTTCTTTGGGAGGATGAGATAGTATGATCCCAAGTACAATACCAGTCTAAGCAACTTTTCATTTAGTTAATATTTTATCACCCATCAAAAATATAACTTCACTATTTTAATTTTGTAATTTCTCATTGATTATATTTTTATATTTTAGGTTGCTCATTTTGAAACATGCCTTTTAAAATTTTTTTATTGATTATTTTGTTTTTTACATTTCAAATGCTATCCCTCTTCCCAGTTTCCTCTCCAAAGAACCCTATCCTATCTCCCTCTCTCCTGCCTCCATGAGGGTGCTCCCCTACCACCCTCGCCCTCCCAACCCACCACTCTAGCATTCCCCTATGCTGGGGCATCAAGCCTTCACAGGACCAAAGGCCTCCCTACCATTTGATGCCAGACAAGGCCATCCTCTGCTAAATATGCAACTGGAGCTATGGATTCCTCCATGTGTATTCTATGCCTTTCTGTCTCACTTGTTTTTACCTAGGTAGAATTATTACCTATATAAAATTGTCTACATTCTATAACTTTTGTTATCTTAATGGTTAATTTTATTAATTACATTAGTTACATGATATCTAACCAATTTGTTAATGATGTTTAGGAATCTATAATATTCTATGTAGCTATCTGGCTAACTATACAGTAAATACTACCATATGCAAAATGGGCAGATATTCTCCAATGCATTTCAGGTCGATTGAACATTCAGGGAGAGAAAAGATGAGGTAGTTGCATCTGTTGTCTCATCTTGAAACAGAGGTTTTCCTGGTATGCATTCCTTGATACATAGACTGGAGGTCACATTCATGACTAGATGTTTTAAAAATTGTTTTGAAGTTTGGGTTGGCCTAGAGGTGTACCATTGTTTCTTGGAGACCCCAACTTCAATATTACAGATCTGGAGATTTCTTATTCTCTAGAATTTCATGTCTCCATTCTTCTCTGCTCATCTTTTATATATCTTAGTATATTGTTTTGGTTCTGTTAATATGGAGAAAGTTTACTATATATCATGCATCCACCCATCCAACATAGACTTGGTCAAGTATCAAGTGGTTTTTATGTGGCAGTAAGACTGAAGTTAGGGTTTTGCAAACACTAGAAAAATGCTCTATCAGCAAGTCTCATCATAAACCCTAGAATTATTTAAATGCTCAGAAAATGTTTCTTAAAATGTTTTATTTATACTTTTATATATGAAGCCAATATAAGATCCTATAGAATTCTTAGATAATTAACATGTCTTTTACATGTTAGTCACTAAAACACAAATTCAAAAGATATTACTCTCTAGCACAATGTACATTTTTTGTTTATTGTTCTACATGAATTTTTATGTAGCAGTGGCATTGTTAGTATATTGTACTGATTAGAATTCCACCCAAAATCATATCATTAATTTGTACATAATTTATTGATTATTTTATATGAAAACTAAAACAAAAATTGAATATTGAAAAAAGTGATGAAATCAGAATAAGTCTGAAATTAGTTATGTACAAAAGGTGGAATCACTGAAAAATTTACCAAACAAGTAATGTCTAAGATATTCATGTCATTCAAAACAGAGTAAAAGAAATATAATAGCTTTGCAATATTTTTGCAAATTAAACTTGGTTCACAATGAGAAAATGTAAATAATTTGACAAAATATGTAGTACATTAGAAAATGTGTCACTTTCACAATAAACTTGGACATAAACAAATATTTCTACTATATCCCAGATCTCCATTTATATAAGCTTCATATAATATTTAATAACTTTTATTATTATTGACTTGATTTTTTAAATTTTATGGAACTTGTGTAATTAATTTATAAATGCAGCAAATATTTTAGTGTCTATGTAAAAGACAATGTATGAATTACTGAAAACTAAGAATCAGATAGCTCTAACTTCTATCATAGAGTATTTATTCAAGTTTAGGAAGATGAATTTATGAAGAAAAATATAAATACATTTTATTGTTATGTACTATGAAATATAAATTAGAGCAAAGATCCATATGTGTTTTCAATATTATGCAGCAGTTCATAGATTCCTCAGAGATCTATTTCCAATAGACTTTTAATTAGGAAACTAAAGATAATGAAGGAATTATTTTGTGCAAAGACATCTTCAAGTGGTAAGAATTTAAGCCAGAAGCCTGCATAGAGTTGTGCATGAATAGAAAATATTTAGTGTCAATAAAATTGAATGAGTGTATAGGAAAGTTAGGAGACTATATTCATCAACTAAAATGTTATTAATGGAATGATATTAGCTATTTTAAATATGTAGACAAAGAAGGTGTTATTATTTTGAATGGAGTGTTGTCAGTTTTTGTTTTAGAAAATGTGAAAGGATGATTATGATAAGCTTTGTGAGAAAAATAACTTATTTTTTCCCCCTTTTAAAATACTTTCCCTAAAAATTTGTCATATGGTTATATTTTCATTACCAGTTAAGTCAATAAATAAATATTTCTTATTTATTTATTATAAATTTTATAACTATCAACATATCTTAAGAATATCATGCATTTTATCAATCATAATTTTATATAAACCATATATTTAAAGTTTAATTCTTTTATTTTTATAAACTTTATTATAAAACATTTGCAAACATATATAAACATTACATACCTAGTTTAATGAGACCCAAAGTGTATATGTGCACATCTTCATCAGATAAAGAAAAGAATACTTGATACAGTTCTATATTGTAAGTATTCTATGTGATCACTAACATTTAAGTAGTCAAATCCAATTTATGAGAAATAAAATAATATTTTATCAGTGTATATCATTAAGGTACTACACATACACATAGCTTTGCCCTTTGAACAACCTTCTTTAATGCATTCTTAACTTCTTTGTTCCTCAGGCTGTAGACCAAAGGATTCAGCATGGGGATGACCATAGTATAAAACACAGAGACAAATTTGTCTGTGTCCATGGAATGACTGGCACTTGTCTTTAAGTACATTATGGTGACAGTTCCGTAAAATGTAAAAACTGCAGTGAGGTGAGAAGCACAGGTGGAAAAAGCCTTCTGGTATCCCTCACTTGAATGCATCTTCAAAATGTTCAAAAATATGAGTAAGTAGGAAATCAAGATAACAAGAAAAGCAAATATAATGTGGAAGCTAGATACAAGAATAAGAATCATCTCGTTCATGTGTTTATCAGAGCAAGCCAGAATCCTCACTGCTGGAATATCACAGAAGAAGTGATTAATCACATTGTATACACAGAAAGGGAGGCCAAAGGTATCTCCTGTTTGTATAGAAGCATTCAAAATGCCAAAAATATAGGAACCGATGGCCAGACTAGTACAGACACCTTTTGTCATAGTGGTAGTATAATGTAAGGGTTTACACACTGCTGCATACCGATCATATGCCATTGAGGCTAAGAGGTAGCTATCCACAGTGGCAAAGAATACAAAGAAGAACATCTGAACAGCACAAGCATTGTAAGAAATAACATTGTTTCCTGTAAGGAGTCCAGCCATGACTTTGGAGTGACTGTTTGAAGAAGAACCAAAGTCCACCAAGGACAGATTACTAAGGAAGAAGTACATGGGGGTGTGTAGATGAGCATCCAGCAATATCAGAAGGATCATTCCAAGATTCCCAGCCAAAGTGAAGGTATAGATGAATGTGAACATCATCAAGAGAGAACTTGAAGCTCTGGTGTTTTGGTTAGTCCCAGGAGGATGAATTCATTCACTTCTGTGTTGTTTTTCATAGCTGTTTTTCTGGGACCACAGATGTTCTTTGAAATGGACAAAACTAAAAGAACAAAGGCTCATATGCCTGGAACATTATATGCAGAGATAAATTTAATCTTTAATGCTATGAAACTGATTAGTTAAAATTTCTCTACATATGTGAGGGTACAGAAGCAAAAATTTTGAAACATTCATAGAGCACAGGAAGTCATATAAGTTAAGCTGCCATTTTCAGTCTGTTCCTTTTTTATGCTGATTTTAAGTTCATTCAGTCCATGTTCAATAATTACATTTAGTGTACACACTTTAATGCTTCATACTAAAATGTAGTGCTATTCACAAATAACTGAATATTGTATTCATTAAAACAAATGTGTCATTAAAGACTAGTTCAGCCAACAAAGATGGTTTTTAAAAGAAGATATAATAATGTGTAGATAATGTGTATTCTGTGAAAAGTTGTATAAATATTCATTTTTCGTCATTATTATTTATTGATAGAGATATTAGGTCTCTACCTAACTTATCTATACATAAATAACACATCTATTATATTGGGCCTATCTAATGAGGATGTTTGTAAGTTTAAAATTAGATAATGAATGGTAAAAAGCTGATAAATAATAGTTACATTATTACTGTTTGAATGGAAGTTGATAATCATTCTGGTTAGGAGAGGTAAGAGTGCAAGGCTTCAAGAGAGAGGAAACTTTGAAAAAACAGGCACCCTTGTTTTGTGATTTGCCTCTACCCACAAGATATATTCTCCCATATCTCTTTTTTTTTTTTCTAGTAGTCTATTCTCTAATCTCCTATATAAGTGGCCATGGTAGCCATTCTCACTAGCAATGATAAAACAAGTTATAATGAGGTGATCCATTATTTGAATACATATTTTAACTTATTTTCAAAGATTTCTTTATCCCAGGGACTAAACCACCAACCAAAGAGTACACAGGGAATACTCATGGCTCCAGCTGGATATGTAGCAGATGCCTTATCTGGCATCACTGGGAGGGGACCCCCTTGGTCCTGTGGAGTCATGATGACCCAGGATAGGTGAACACTAGACCACTGAGGCAGGAGTGGGAGGGCAGATGGGGGAGCACCATCATATAGGCAGGGGGAGGGAGGAGGAAATAGGGGTTTGTGGAGGGAAAACAGGGAAGGGAGATAACATTTGAAATGTAAATAGTTGAAATAACAAATAAAAACAAAAACAAACAAACAAACAAAAAGATATCGTTTTAGCAACCATGGTCCTGTAGCCCTCCTTGCCTAGCCTGGTTACATTGCATTCCACATATCTGACCTTAAATAAATTACAGCCACAGAATAGCTGAAAGTATGGATGTTGGCAAAAGAAATATTTATTGTGCTTCATGATGTCTATTGTTTTTACTGGGCCAAAATGATAATCCACAATATTCTCAACGACAAAGCCACGTAAAAACAGAATGACACAAGTGTCTGGGCTTAAAACATGGACATTTTCAATCTCATTTATCAACTTTGTAAGATAAGTATGAAAAAATTATTACAAAATTATTTGTATATTTAGATAATTGAAACAGAGAAATCACACATTATTTCAATTAATGCTGTATATGAACATATATATATAATTATAAAATATCAATATTTATACACATTTATGTATTATATACATGTATACATACATATATGAATATACATGTATTTATGAATATTCATATATATAAATATTTATATATACATATACTAATATTCATATATGCATATATACACATATACATGTCTCTCTCCATATATATACATATATTTACATATATATATATATATTGTGTTGTGTGTGTGTGTTTGTTGCCATTTAGTGAATTAGGAAATGAGCCTTTTTAACAGTCTACATCTAGTATAGAGTTATTCAAAATTCCAATATATCTCTAACCATTCAGAGTATATTTATTTTTAAAATCATTTCACTGTGATAATTTCTAAATTAAAATGAATGAGATTGTGGAAAACTCTGAAAATGGAATAAAGACCTCAGTATGTTAAAAATGGCACCATGGAATATGAAGATATGCAGTTACCTTCCTTGGGAAAGCTTATACTATAGTAAATATTAGGAATCTACCAACAACCCAATCACAGCATCATCTGCCCTATGTTTCTCTTGATTATTTTAAAGCAATGTATTTTAGTTCCTTAATACTAATCATATATTATCATATTTGATGCTTTAGGATCATTAGAATTTTGACTAGAATAGAAGAGAAGCATTGCCATTTCATAAATACCTTTGTATTCAAATGATGCCACAAATTTCAGTTTTTAATTCTACTCTTATCATAATTGTAAGGGAAAAAGAGGTCAAATACGAACATTTTACTTGAAATGTTAAGAGATGATATAGTTGATTCAATGTTTTCTTGTCAATTATAGTTTTTTTTTTTCTTTTTTTCTTTTTTTTTTTTTTTTTATTGGAAATTTTTTATTGGAACATTTTTTTTCATTTCAGATGTTCTCTCTTACCACTTTTCCCCCCCTCCCTCCAGGAACTCAACTATCCCTTCCCCCTCTCACAGCTAACCATTGAATGATCATGGGTTCCAATGGAGAAGATAGAGTGAAGGCTGAAGGAGTTGAGAGGATTTGTGACACCATGAGGAAAGCAACAATTACAGTTTTAATAGTTTTTATTGGATATATAATTTCACCTATTAAGACAAAGGATAGCAGAAAACATGATTATGTATCTAGAACCAGAAATTCACCATTGCAGTAACTGTACAAATATATTTGGAGAAATTATTTTTCAAAAAATATTCTAGTCAAAATTCTAATGCTCCTAAAGCATCAAGATATTATGATGGGATTAGTATCAAGGAACTAAGATACTTTGCCTTAATTCTAACATCTATCAAATCTATTTTTAGTATTATTAGAATTTACTTTGTTAGATCAGGCACAGTTTCTTTAGTTTTAGAAAAGAAAACTTTTCCCACACATTTCACAGAATAGTAATGGTAAAAACTAGCTGAGAGGAAAATATTTTAAAATATTAGTATTTAACTATCTTATAAGAATAAGTCAGTATAATAATTACATTGGAATTTACCTCTAGCCATGTGTGAAGACTCAACACAAATATTCAGTATTGAAGAACGTTGTTCTACAGACAAAGTATTAGCAACAGTTTAAAAACATAATGATCAGAAAGACGACTTGGTCTCTTGCCCATTTGAAGTATTCTCATATGAAGTCAAAATGAGACTATAGACCTTAATATATAAGAATCTGGAGAAAATTGCATAGACTTGAAGTTCTCCAGGGAAAAGAGTTCCTTTGAGTGCAATCATGAAGATGTATTTTAACTGAATATGAATCTTGTTTTACATGTTTCAAAGTACATAGGAACTCTATGGTACTTAATTTTGTAATATCCACCCTTCTTTATTTTCTTCAAACCACCATTTAAAACATGTATAATAAGTTTAATCTATTTACAATTATTGGAACTGTTTGGTTTTACTTTGGAGAAATTCATACATGTATGCAATGAAATAGCATATCTACCTACCCATCCACTTCTCCAGTTTCCCTTCCCAACTCTTTCCATAATTCTTTCTACAACTCCATCCCAACTGCATGTCTTTTAAAATAATATCTATTTTTGATAATTCAATAAATTCCATGGGCTATATATATGGGTGTGGAGGTATGCACTGGAGAGTGGGAAATGTTAATTGTCTCATCCTCAAAAAATAATGTTTCCTTCTCCCTCAGCAACTATCAATTTCCAAAAGCTTTCAACTAAGAGGTAAGGTTGGTAGTATCTAACAAATCTATGTGGGATGTTTTTCTCACTTGGTGTTGAACAGGTACCATGTCAGGTCAAGAGAATTCAGAGGATATTATTTCACAGATCTTCTCATCTTCTGGCTCTTATATTCTTTACAGTTGCTCTTCAACAATGTTTCCTGAGTCTAGTAAGTTGTAGAAGTTAATATATTTGTTTTTTTAGTTGGGAGCATTCAGTGTCATATTCACAGCCGTGGTCTAGGCATGCATACATATATTGAATGTTCCTGTCATTTGAAAAACTGTTTCTCTGAGAGACATTTTTCTAGCTATAATTTTTCTTTCATTGTCTCCATTTTCATTCTTAAATTCTGGAAACTAAATATGAACAACTGAAAATTGTAGGTGATGAATAAATATTATTATTTTCCTTTACCAAATAAAATGCAGGAAGGGGAACAAGAAACAACCCTATTGCTCAATATTGGTTAATGTCATTGTGTCATATATTCTATGGAGTTCTACTAGCTATGAGGGTCCTAATAAGACCAAGCCCAGGTGTTTTCATAGATAAGCCACTCCTTAGTGAAAAACTGAGTTTCTATTCTTCTCTTCCCTTAATGCCTTTCTCACTCCTTCATTAGTTCTACTATCAAATCTGAAATAAGGATATGACCTTGAATCACTGACTTGGGGTTTACATTTGAAGACCTTACCTAATTCATCTAACAAAATCTTAGGTCTCTTTAATAAGCAGGTGAGTGTCTTATCTGATTAACTCTATCCTGGAAAGAAGGATGCTTCCGAGTCAATAAGACACCTCCTCTCGGCCCGGAGCCTGGTCCTTTTGCCTGGGGTAGACACTTAGCTGGTCTGCTCCTGAGGAAACACCCAATCCTGAGATATCCTGGAGGAACTACTGAATTCAGAGCAGAGGATAAGACACCTTGCCCACTACCGCAACCCTAGAGTTACAACTGGGAGCCAGGTGGGGGTTAAGGAACTCACAGGCACTCAAAGCCGGCCCCTCTAGAATACCACCTCCCTTCCACCTGGAGCCTGGTCCTTTTGCCTGGGGCAGACACTTAGCTGGTCTACTCCTGTGGAAACACCATATCCTGAGACATCCTAGAGGATGAGACATCCTAGAGGATGCATTCAGAGCAGAGGGAGCTTAGGATCACAGGAACACAGAGACATCTGGAATCTGAGGAGATCTGACACAAGCAAGATAAGTGGAAAGACAGACTCCAGTCAGACACACTGAGCACAGGTAACACTAGCATCAACCAAATGGCAAAGGCAAGCACAAGAACACAATCAACAGAAACCAAAGTTACCTGACATCATCAGAACCCAGTTCTCCCACCATAGCAAGCCCTGGATACCCCATCACACAGGAAAAACAGGAATCAGAATTAAAATCACTTCTCATGATGATGATAGAGGATTTTAAGAAGGACATAAGTAACTCCCTTAAAGAAATACAGGAGAGCACAGGTAATCAGGTAGAAGCCCTTAAAGAGGAAACACAAAAATCCTTTAAAGAATTTCAAGAGAACACAACCAAACAGGTGAAGGAATTGAACAAAACCGTCCAGGATCTGAAAATGGAAATAGAAACAATAAAGAAATCTCAAAGAGAGACTACTCTGGAGATAGAAAACCTAGGAAAGAGATCAGGAATCATAGATGCAAGCATCACCAACAGAATACAAGAGATAGAAGAGAGAATCTCATGCGCAGAAGATACCATGGAAAACATTGACACAACTGTCAAAGAAAATGAAAAAATGCAAAAAGCTCCTAACCCAGGACATCCAGGAAATCCAAGACAAAATGAGAAGACCAAACCTATGGATAATAGGTATAGATGAGAGTGAAGATTCCCAATTTATAAGGCCAGTAAATATCTTCAACAAAATTATAGAGGAAAATTTCCCCAACCAAAAGAATGAGATGCCCATAAACATACAAGAAGCCTACAAAACACCAAACAGACTAGACCAGAAAAGAAATACCTCCTGTCACATAATAATCAAAACACCAAATGCACAAAACAAAGAAAAAATACTAAAAGCAGTAAGGGAAAAAGGTCAAGTAACATATAAAGGCAGACCTATAAGAATTACACCAGACTTTTCACCAGAGACTATAAAAGCCAGAAGATCATGGACTGATATCATACAGACCCTAAGGGAACACAAATGCCAACCGAGACTGCTATACCCACCAAAACTCTCAATCACTATATAGAGAGAAACCAAGATATCCAATGACAAAACCAAATTTGCACAATATCTTCCCACAAACCCAGCACTTCAAAGAATAATTGATGGAAAACACCATCACAAGGAAAGAAACTACAACCTAGAAAAAGATGGAAGTAATCTTCCAACAACCCACAAAAAAGATAGCTACACAAACATAATTCCACCTCTAATAACAAAAATAATAGGAAACAACAATCATTTTTTCCTTAATATCTCTTAACATCAATGGACTCAATTCTCCAATAAAAAGACATAGATTATCAGACTGGATACATAAACAGGACCCAGAATTTTGCTGCATACAAGAAACGCACCTCAGTGACAAAGACAGACATTACCTCAGAGTAAAAGGCTGGAAAACAATTTTCCAACCAAATGGTCCCAGGAAACAAGCTGGAGTAGCCATTCTAATATCAAATAAAATCGACTTTCAACCAAAAGTAATCAAAAAAGATAAGGAAATACACTTCATACCATCAAAGGAAAAATCTACTAAGATGAACTCTCAATTCTAAACATCTATGCTCCAAATGCAAGGGCACCCACATACATAAAAGAAACTTTACTAAAGCTCAAAGCACACATTGCACCTCACACAGTAATAGTGGAGGATTTTAACACCCCACTCTCTCCAATGGACAGATATGGAAACAGAAACTAAACAAAGACACATTGAAATTAACAGAAATTATGAACCAAATGGATTTAACATATATCTATAAACATTTCATCCTAAAGCAGAAGAATATACCTTTTCTCAGCACCTCATGGTACCTTCTCCAAAATAGACCATATAATTGGTCACAAAACAGTCCTCAACAGATACAAAAAGACTGAAATAATCCCTTGCACCCTATCAGATCACCACGATTAAGGCTGGTCTTTGATAAGGACAGAACCAAGGGAAAACCCACATGCATGTGGAAACTGAACAATGCTCTACTCAATGATGACTTTGTCAAGGAAGAATACAGAAAGAAAAAAGACTTTTTAGAATTTAATGAAAATGAGGAAACATCATACCAGAACTTGTGGGACTCCATGAAAGCAGTGCTAAGAGGAAAACTCATAGCTCTAAGTGCCCACAAAAAGAAATTGGAGAGAGCACACACTAATAACTTGACAGCACATCTGAAAGCTCTAGAACAAAAAGAAGCAAATACATCCAAGAGGAGTAGGGTCAGGAAATAATCAAACTCAGGGCTGAAATCAACCGAGTAGAAACAGAAAGAACTATACAAAATATCAACAAAACCAGGAGTTGGTTCTTTGAGAAAAATCAACAAGATAGATAAACCCTTAGCCAGATTAATCAGAGGGCACAGAGACTGTATCCAAATTAATAAAATCAGATCTGAAATGGGAGACATAACAACAGAAACTGAGGAAATTCAAAAAATCATCAGATCCTACTACAAAGGCCTATACTCAACAAAACTGGAAAATCTGGATGAAATGGACAATCTTCTAGACAGATGCCAGGTACCAAAGCTAAATGAGGAGCAAATAAACCATCTACACAGTCCCATAACCTCTAAAGAATAGCAGCAGTCATTAAAAGTCTCCCCACCAAAAAAAGCTCAGGACCAGATGGTTTTAGTGCAGAATTCTATCAGACCTTCAAGGAAGACCTAATACCAATTATCTTCAAACTATTTCACAAAATAGAAACAGAAGGAACACTACCAATTCGTTCTATGAAGCTACAATCACACTCATACTAAACCTCACAAAGACCCAACAAAGAAAGAGAACTTCAGACCAATCTCTCTTATGAATATTGATGCAAAAATACTCAATAAAATTCTAGCAAACAGAATCCAAGAACACATCAAAACAATCATCCATCATGATCAAGTGGGCTTTATCCCAGGAATGCAGGGATGGTTCAATATTCGGAAATCCATCAATGTAATCCACTATATAAACAAACTCAAAGAAAAAACCACATGATCATCTCACTAGATGCTGAGAAAGCATTTGACAAAATTCAACATCCCTTCATGGTAAAAGTCTTGGAAAGATCAGGAATTCAAGGCCCATACCTAAACATAGTAAAAGCAATATACAGCAAACCAGTAGCCAACATCAAACTAAATGGAGAGAAACTTGAAGCATTCCCACTAAGATCAGGGACTAGACAAGGCTGCCCACTCTCTCCCTACCTAATCAATATAGTACTGGAAGTCCTAGCTAGAGCAATTAGACAACAAAAAGAAGTCAAAGGAATACAAATATGAAAGGAAGAAGTCAAAATATCACTATTCACTGATGATATGATAGTATACTTAAGTGACCCCAGGACTTCAACCAGAGAACTCCTAAACCTGATAAACAACTTCAGCAAGGTGGCAGGTTATAAAATCAACTCAAACAAATCAGTAGCCTTCTTCTACATGAAAGATAAACAGGCTGAAAAAGAAATTAGGAAAATGACATCCTTCACAATAGTCACAAATAATATAAAATACCTCAGGGTGAATCTAACCAAGCAAGTGAAAGAATCTGTATGACAGGAACTTCAAATCTCTGAAGAAAGAAATTGAAGAAGATCTCAGGAAATGGAAAGATTCCCATGCCCATGGATCAGCAGGATTAATATAGTAAAAATGGCCATCTTGCCAAAAGCAATCTACAGATTTAATGCAATCTGCATTAAAATACCAACTCAATTCTTTACAGAGCTAGAAAGAGAAATTCTCAAATTTATTTGGAATAACAAAAAACCCAGGATAGCAAAAACCATTCTCAACAATAAAAGAACTTCTGGAGGAATCGCCATCCCTGACCTCAAGCTGTACTACAGAGAAATAGTGATAAAACTGCCTGGTATTGGTACAGAGACAGGCAGGAAGATCAGTGGAATAGAGTTGAAGACCCAGAAATGAACCCACACACCTATGGTCATTTGATCTTTGACAAAGGAGCTAAAACCATCCAGTGGAACAAGGACAGCATTTTCAACAAATGGTACTGGCTCAACTGGAGGACAACATGCAGAAGAATGCAAATCGATCCATTCTTATCTCCTTGTACAAAGCTCAAGTCCAAGTGGATAAAGGACCTTCACATAAAACCAGACATGCTGAAACTAATAGAAGAGAAGGTGGGGAAGACCCTCAAATACCTAGGCACAGGGGAAAAGTTCCTTAACAGAACGCCAATGGCTTAGCCCTAAGATCAAGATTTGACAAATGGGACTACATAAAATTGCAAAGTTTCTGTAAGGCAAAGGACACTGTCAATAGGACAAAACAGGCAACCAACAGATTGGGAAAAGATCTTTACCAATCCCACATCTGATAGAGGACTAATATCCAATATATACAAAGAACTCAAGAAATTAGACTCTAGACAACCAAATAACCCTATTAATAAATGGGGTACCGAGCTGAACAAAGAATTATCAACTGAGGAAATGAGAATGGCCAAGAAGCACCTAAAGAAATGTTCAGCATCCTTAGTCAGCAGGGAAATGTAAATCAAAATAACTCTGAGATTCTACCTCACAGCAGTCAGAATGGCTAAGATCAAAAACTCAGGTGATAGTAGATGCTGGCCAGGATGTGGAGAAAGAGGAACACTCCTCTATTGATGGTGGGATTGCAAGATGGTGCAACTACTATGGAAAACAGTCTGGTGGTTCCTCAATAAATTGGACATATCACTACCTGAGGACACAGCTATACCACTCCTGGGCATATACCCAGAAGATGCTCTAACATAAAACAAGGACATATGCTCCACTATGTTCATAGCAGCTTTATTTATAATAGCCAGAAACTGGAAAGAACCCAGATGCCCTTCAACAGAGGAATGGATACAAAAAATGTGGTACATTTATACAGTGGAATATTACTCAGCTATTAAAAAGAATGAATTTGATAAATTCTTATGTAAATGGATGGAACTAGAAAATATCATCCTGAGTGAAGTAACCCAATCACAAAAGAACACACACGGTATTCACTCACTGATTATTGGATTTTAGCCCAGAAGCTTGAAATACTCAAGATTCAACTCACAGACCACATAAAGCTCATGAAGAATGACGACCAAGTGGGGGTGGGGGCTTCAGTCCTTCTTAGAAGGAGTAACAAAATACTCAAGGGAGCAAATATGGAGACAAAGTGCAGGACAGAAACTGAAGAAGGGGCCGTCTACAGACCATTCCACCTGGGTATCCATCCCATGTGCAGTCACCAAAGGTAGATGTTGATGTGGATGTCAGGAAGTACATGCTGACAGGACCTGATATAGCTGTCTCCTTAGAGGTCTGCAAGAGTCTGACATATTCAGAGGCAGATGCTCACACAGCTAATCATTAAACTGATCATGAGGTTCCCAGTAGAGAAGATAGATTGAAGACT